>PVIU01008962.1:0-79526 GCA_004026605.1 Ondatra zibethicus | reverse complement strand
CCCTTCGTTGGCGGGGGAAGGGTTGTTGCAGGATCGCGGCTCGGCCGGATCGGTGGCTGCTGTGAGGGCTCGGGCTCCTGGGGTCCGCAGGACAGAGACCAAGGCTGCTCCCGGGCCCCCAGGCTCACCCGGCGCAGGCCGGAGGCCGTGGGGGCCCGGAGGAAGGAGGCCGCACACCCTAGCTCGCCACGCTCTCTGCCGGAACTGACTTGGCAGTTCTCTTCGCTCAGACAGGAGCGGCACCGGAAGTCCCTACAAACACCACCGGAGAGCTACAGTTCCCCAACTGCAAGGTTCCGGCCAGGGGCGGGGTACCTTCTGCAATCCTAGTGGAATATGACAGGACGAAGCAGGGGAAATGGAGGTAATTTTTGATCTCTTTAAGCCCTCTGTAGAGACCAGAAGGCCAGAAAGGGGGCGCGGGGGGGGAACGAACTAGCAGACCCAGCAATTAGGGATGACTAATACAAACCAAACCCCTAACAGCCAGAGCACTTAACTGGGAATGGCAAGTCTCACCAGAAATGGTGTTTTAAGCTGGTTACCTAGTTTGCCTCTTATGTATTCAAATACAACCTCGTAGTATTGTTCCATGAGGCTAGGAAGGTGAGTCAGCCCCCCACCCCATCCTCCTTCTCCCATTGTGTTCCTGTCTGGTGTGTGTGTGCGTGCTTGCTTGCTTACCAACCCAGGATTTTTTATTATTATTTTTTATATGCATTTGTGGTTTTTGCCTGCATGTATAGCTATGTGAGGGTTGCCAGATCCCTGGAACTGGACTTACAGTTTTGAGTTGCCATGTGGGTGCTGGGAATTGAACCAGGGATCTCTGGAAAAGCAGCCAGTGCTCTTAACCAATAAACCATCTCTTCAGCCCTATTATTATTATTATTATTATTATTATTATTATTATTATTATTATTATTATTTTAAAGCTAGGGACTCTCACTGCCAAGAAATTTACCAAGAAGTCTAGGGTGCCTGGCCAGTGAGCCCTCCGGGGTCTGCCTATTTCTGCTTTCCCAGTGTTGGCATTATAAGCATGTTCCATCACAACTGTCTTTTTTTTCCCCTAGATGCATTCTGAGGCCTAAACTCAGGTCCTCCTGCTTTGTAATACAAACACTCTACCAAATAAACCCATAGTTTCTGATGTGACCTTTATATTCTAATAGGTAAAACAGACACTAAATATCCTTAAAATGCATCTAAGGACAGGTAGCTGAAGTGCCTTGGACAAACCAGAAGTAGGGAAGAGACATAGATGTAAGTGTGAAATATTGAGGTGATGGACGCTGACTTTGGAACAGTCCTTTGGTTTTTGTTTGTTTGTTTTACTAGTGGCTCGTTCTCTACATAGACATGGCTATCCTGGAAGTTACTATGTGGACCACACTGGCCTCCAATGCACAAAAACGTCTGTCTCTGCCTCCTTAGTGGTATAAAGTCTTGAATGAGGCAAGGAATGAGCAGTCATGGGGAGTGTCAGGGAAGAGCCTCCCTGACAGAAGAGAAGAGCAAACAGGCTACAGAACTGTCCCACATAGGCCTGGCCTAGGGAAGAGAGGACAGCCAGACCTGTCGACATGTACAGAGATGGAAGTGAGAGGTACTGAAGGGCTTTGCATCGCACTGTGAAAGATGGCAGAAGTGAAGACACGGGCAGACACGGGGAGACCTGATCCTTGCCGTCAGCCTGGTGAAGCATGGTCAGGGCTTATGCAGTGGTCCTCCTGACCCTGGCTTCCCTTTCCTAGTTTCAGCTACCCACAGGTGAACTGCTTCCCAGAAATACTTAATGGATATTTCCTCAAACAAACGATGTGTAAGCTTTACATTGCCCGTGGTTCAGAGTAACATGTAACATGCTTCTCTACCTCACAGCATTCATCCAGGATATAAGTTGTCCCTCGTCTAGCATGTCCACTTCTTGATCTCTTCGTTACCTTCTCAGTTATCAGACTATTATCAAATCATATAGCAAGTTCCAAATCAGCCAAGGCTACTTAGTACACACCTTCAACAAAACAAACAAAACAAAATCAACAGCATCACTGTCATTAGGACTGGAGAAATGGCTCAGCAGTTAGTACTTGCTCTATCTAGTGGACTAGAGTTTGGATCCCAGCACCCATATCAGGAAGCACAAAATACCTGTAACTATAGTTACAAGGAATCCAAAGTCCCTTTTAGCTTCCACTAACACACACACACACACACACACACACACACACACACACACAGAGAGAGGGGGGGGGAATAAAATGTCATAAAAAACCCATATCTTATTTGACAATGGCTCCAAAGTATAAGACTAATGGTATTAGCAAATTGGATATAGCAAAAAAGAAGCTATATTGTGCTTCTTTTAGTGAAAAGGGTGAACTTTTCTATTTACCAAGGAAAGAAAAAATATATATACTGATGTTGATGAGATCTATAGTAAGTATGAACCCCTACACACACACACACACACACACACACACACAAACACACACACTACTGTGCTGAGGATGGAACCCAGTCTTGGACATGCTAAGCACTTGCTCTACCACTAGGCCACACCCACTGAGCCACATCCCCAGCCCAAGCTTAAGATTTTTGATGGATTCCCAAGAGAACAACCAGCCAGTCAGAAAGACCTTTCTGACAGAAGGCTGTGAAAGGCCACGGATGGATGACAAGAGCCTGAGACAGGGGAATGACTCGAGGACCAGAAAATTGGTGAAACAAAGGTTTCCAGCATTGCAAAAGAAGCTTCTGGGCTTAGTGCATGCAGAGGAGGAGTAATCCCACCAGGATTTCAAGCATTGGGGCTGGGTAGCTAAGTTGACACAGTGACAAGCCAAGGAATAGGAGATCACGGTCTCTTTTCTGAACTCTGGCTTCCTCGGCAGCTGAACAAGCTGGTATTCCTGGAGCCTGGAGACGGTGGTGGCTCACATTTCCTGCTTGCTTGCTTTCTTTGTTGATTTTTGAAACAGGATCTCACTATACTGTCCTGGCTAGCCCGGAACTCATTCTGTAGACCAGGTTGGCCTTGAACTCATAGAGATCCACACGAGAGTGTCTCCCAGGTGCTGGGATTAAAGGCTTGTGCCACCACCGCCAACGGTAGTTCTTCAGATGAATTTGTTGAGCACACACTCTGGGCCAGGCACTTCAATAACTGCAGGCTTTGGTTAGGTTGTCTTATTTAATTCGCAGAGTAACCCTGTAAGGCACATTCTATTACTCTCTTCTTCTTACAGATGGGAGGCTAGGCAATCTGTCTAGTTCTCAGGAGACGCCAGGAGTTGAATTCAAGTCACCTGATTCCAGAGCTCCCTGAAGGGCACTGCAGAAGATCTCAAGGCCTGAGTAGACACTTGCACACAGAAACTCACAGCGCAGATGCAAGCGAGCAGAGTAAATGAGAATGTGAAGGCCTTTCTGTCTCAGACCAGGGTGGAGATTTTGGGATGCAGAATTCTGCCCAGCTGGGAGGCAGGTTCAGGGCTAAGTGTAAATGATGCAGTTCAGTTCTGAGCATCCTTGAGGGTGGGGCACATGGGTTCAGAGAGTCTAGAACTGTGAGTCAAGGGTAAGCCAGGTCTGCCCGCCCTATCCTTCTGGCTGTCTTACTTCAAGGATGACATGGAGAAAAAGTCGTGAACAAAAATAATGAGCATCTCTAACCCTTCTCCTTGGGAGCCATCACATGTCAGCCCTGTGACACATAGCGGCTTTATTAGGGCAAAAGTGCTAAGCTCATTAGCACGAAAGAGTGCTGTGCTTCAAGCCACCCACACAGTTTGCCAGGGAAACAAACACAGGGCCGCAGCCACCTTCCCAGGGCCTAGACACGCAGTACCCACCTCTTTATCAACAGCAGTGTGCCTCTGCACCCAGCCAGATCTTATTGGCAGCAGGACCCTGGAAGCCAGTTGTGTGGAGGTGTGTGCAAACAACCTGATCATAATCCTCATTGGATCACTGTATGGATTTAGGAGTCTGTTCTGTTCTAGGCCAGAATTTTTCAAACTTCAATCACCCCCAAAGCATCTTAACAATGTCCTCTATATCTGTGTGTCACTGTGTCTTAGTCTCTTTAGGCTACTATAGGAAAATATCATCATGCCAGATGGCAGTGGCACACCCCTTTAATCCCAGCACTCAGGAGGCAGAAGCAGGTGGATCTCTGTGAGTTTAAGGTCAGCCATATCTATTTAGAGAGTTCCAAGATAGCCAGGGCTACACAGAGAAACCCTGTCTCAAAAAAAGAAAGAAAGAAAGAAAGAAAGAAAGAAAGAAAGAAAGAAAGAAAGAAAGAAAGAAAAAAGAAAAAGGTTATAAATGAAATTTGGCAAGGTGTGGTGGCATCTGACTTAGTCCCAGCACTCAGAACCAGAGAAGATGGATCTCTGCAGGTTCCAGACCAGCCTTGTCTACGTAGAGAGTTCTAGGGCAGCCAGGGATATGTAGAGAGACCTGTCTCAGAAGAACAAAACAAATACCCACACAACAATAGACGCTTCTATCTCACCGTTCCAGAGGCTGAGCTGTCTGGGATCAAGGAACTGATAGAATCGGTGCCTTGTGAGGGTTTGATTTCTGGTTCATGGGGGAGTCTTCCACTTCTGTCCCTTCTGGTAGAAGGGGTCAGGAATCTCTCTAGGGTCCCTTTCATAGGGACATTAATCCCATTCATAAAGGTTCTATACTCACAACCAACCTTCTCTCAGTGGCTCCGCCTCTCAGTCTGTCACCTTGAGGAGGCACTATAAACATTTCAACTGTGAATTTGTATTGAGCCCAGTATCAGCCTATACTTAGTATCCCCTTTGTTCTTGTGAAATCACCCAGTTGACATGCTAGTCAAGTTTTCTTGAAGTAAATACGTAACTTTTTAAAAAGAAGGTTTTTAAAAAACCCGTTTACTTGGCATATGTGTGTTTGTCACAGGACAACTTGCAGGAGTCGGTTCTCTCCTTCCGCCACGTGAATCCCGAGGAACTGAACTCAGGTTGTCATAAGTCTTGGCAGTGAGTGCCTTTAGTGGCTGAATTATTCTTCTGCCTCAAATATTTAACACTTAAAAAAAGGTTCTTCTAGATTACTTTTGAGATCATATTGATACAAACAGGGAACCTGAGTCATACTTGACCAAATGATGTAGGATTCTCCTTTGTGTGCCATGAATATATTTTATTACCATTGGTTAATAAAGAGGCTTCTTTGGCCCATGGCAGGGCAGAATAGAGCTAGGCAGGAAAACTAAACAAAGATATAGAGAGAGAGTAGGTAGAGCCAAAGAGATGCATGTCGCTGCTGAAGGAGAAGGACGCCGGAACCTTACCAGTAAGCCGCAGCCTCGTGGTGACACACAGATTAATAGAAATGGGTTAATGTCTATTAATTCTAGCAAGGAATACGCCTAAGCTATTGGTCAAATACTGTTGTAATTAATCGAGTTTCTGTGTGATTTTTCAGGTCTGGGCAGCTGGGAAATGAACGAGCAGCCTCTGTTTACAGCCAAACAGCGGGTATCAAAAGGACACAGGAAACAACATGAAAGAGCTGCCAATGGCCAGAGAGAGCTAGGACCATCTGAGCAACAAAATAAATATCATAATATTGGAATATAGGTGAATGTATAACTAACCATCCTCAAGTTCATGTTGATATTAATTATTGAATAAATAAATATATAGGAATTTTAATGAGAAATTCTTTAAAATTTTTATTTATTTTATGTGCATAAGTGTTCTGCCTGCATGTATATATGTGTACCATATGCTTGCCTGGTATCCAAGGAGGTCAGGAAAGGTCAGTCTCCTGGAACTAGAGTTACAGGTGGTTGTGAGCCACTGTGTGGGTGCTTGGAACAAAACCTGGGTCCTCTAGAAAAGCAACAAGTGTTCTTAACTGCTGAGCCCTCTCTCCAGCCCAAGACAAATTATACTTATATAAGAAATCCAGGGCTGGGCTGTAATTCAGTGGTAGAGGACGTGCAAACAACCACAGTGTGGAGAAACATGGCATGCCTCAGCTTGCTGAGGTGGTCAAGCCATTCGAGCACACACCGTGACATAATGTGGTGACAGGGACGCTTTACCTATGATGCCCTCCTCCAACAACATGACCCCAGTCTAAAAAGGAGAGGAAACACCAGACGAACCCAAACCCGGGGTTCCCTATAAAACTTCTGACCAAGGCCTCTCAAAACTACAAGGTCAGAACCAGGTGTGGTGGCTCAGGCTTTTAACCCCAGCACTCTGGAAACGGAGGCAATCAGATCTCTGTGAGTTTGAGGCAAGCCTGGTCTACATAACAAATTCCAGGCTAGTCAGGGTGACGTAGTGAGACCCTGTCTCAAAGAAACAAATAAACACCTACTAGGTCATAAAAACTTCAGAAACTGAGCAGAGGGGAGCAAGGAGAAGAAATGGCAGAAATGCAGTGTGGGGTCCTCCACAGGACTGAAAAGGGTATCAGTGGGCATCCTGGCTGATTTATGCAAACTCGGCCCAGGCTAGAGTCCTCAGAGAGGAAGGAGCTTCAGTTGAGAAAATGCCTTCATAAGATCCAGTTGTAGGGGCGGGAGAGATGGCTCTGTAGTTAGAAGCACTGACAGCTCTTCCAGAGGACCTGGATTCAAGTCTCAGCACCCACATGACAGCTTACAATTGTCTGTAACTCCAGTTCCAGGGGGACCTGACACCTATGGCAAAAACACCAATGCACATAAAAATAATCCAGTTGTAAGCAAGACTGTAAGGCATTTTCTTTTTTAAAAAAATTATTTATTTTATGTGCATTTGTGTTTTGCCATGGGTGTCAGGTCCCCTGAAACTGAAATTACAGACAGTTGTGAGCTGGGTGCTGGGAACTGAACCTGGGTCCTCTAGAAGAACAGCAGTGCTCCCAACCACTGAGCCATCTCTCCAGCCCTGGCATTTTCTTAATTAGTAATTGGTGTGGAAGGGTTCAGTCCATTGTGACTGGGGCCCCCTGGTGGTCCTGGGTTCTCTATAAGAAAGCAAGCTGAGCAAGCCATATGGAGCAAGCCAATAAGCAGCACTCCTCCGTGGCCTCCTCATCAGCTCCTGCCTCCAGGTTCCTGCCCTGTTTGAATTCCCGTCTTGACTTACTTTGATGATATGGAAGTATAAACCAAATAACCTTTTCTTCCCCACCTTGCTTTTTGGTCATGATGTTTCATCAAAGCAATAGTAACCCTAACTAAGACAGTGGGAATGCTGAAGGTTGAATGAAGAATGGATGTAGGTTAATTAGGACACATGTCAGAGGAATGTAAGAGAAGAAACTGGTCCCAAAGACTGGAATAGGATGTCTTTGGACAGCCATTTTTTAGCCTACTATAACATGGCTGAACGACACTGAGGATCCCCCATCAATAAGCCTCCTCTAGAATTGAAATAGCACGCATGGCATAACATTTAAAAACTATTCTTTCGGGCTCTTCCTGTAGTCATCTTGGTGTGACCCAGAGTGATGCCAGTTGATGCCAGAGGTTGAGGTATGGCTCGGAGGCCCTGGGTTCCATCAACAGTAAGGACGATAGTGGGCCTGTCAGGAAGACACTGCTCTGAGACATTGGAGGGTCTAGATTTAAATCTGGCTCCACAGCAAACAGCTGTGACCTTAGTTAAGTCACCATCCTTCTTTAGGGCCTTTCCTCATCTGTCTAACAAGGGACCCAAGCCCTTCTTCAGAGATATGCTCTCAGAATTCCTGGAGACTGTGTGGCAGATGCCCAGCAAGCCTTCAGTCAGCGTTTTCGCTTTCCCCTCCATTTATAGACTCTGCCACACTTCCCATGTTTTCTACAGATAGAAATGTTTGATCAACATAAAATTTCACACTGTGAGATGAAGTTTCCTTCTCATTATATACATGGTGAAAATCAGACTCTCTTAACGGGCTTAGTCAGCACTGCCTAACCAGAGGGCTAGAGAGAGTGGGTGACTAAGGACACGATATGCTTATTTAGTTAGAGACGAGGTCTTACTTTGTACCCTTAGCTAGCCTGGAACTGGCTATGTAGACACAGACTGGCCTCAAACTCTTCGGCCTAGATTTAAAGACATGTGCCACCACACCTGGAGCACACAGCCCTTTAGATGGAGCAGGTTTGCTGATCTGACCCTTGACTCAGTTTCATGATCTCATTACCTATGTAGATATCTGAGCTTATGATCACGTGTTCTTAACTCCTGGTTCTTACCGCTGGAACTTATCACAGATGTTTGGACCTGAAGCCACACTCTGGTTTCTTTGGTGACAGTGTTGCCTGCCAGCTCAGTTTTCCAGTGGCACCTGATCTCATAGGCTTCTCAATTTTAGAGTCTTGAAAGATAGACTTACAATTTGTCCCTGGTTTAGCATGACTTCTCAGTCTTATTTTTTTCCTTTCTGGTGCCAGGGATCAAACCTAGGCCCTTGTGCATGCTGGGCATAGAGCTCCACCACTGACCTACATCCCTAGCCCCTAGCTTCTCTGTTCTAACGGATTCTTATACCAAGTTCTTGAGGCAGAGGGATGCCCAGGACTCAGCAGAGGGTTGAGTTTTCTGAAGCAGAACAAAGAAACTTGCTAATGGAGATTTATGATGGCCTTCGGGGTCAGGCTTATAATAAAAAGGTGTAGGTTTTTTTTTTTAACTTCTTTTTGAGATAGGGTCTTACGTTGACCATGATAGTCTCCAATGTGTAGTCTCGTGTGACCCTCCCTCCTGCCAGTAGCTGGGACTATACCACCACATCCCCACAGAGTTTCGTTAAGAACACGCAGGTCAACATGTCAAGGATTAGATTACCTTGAGTCCCATCTTGGCTTTTGCACCTCAGGACAGCTGACCTCGTGCAAGACATGAAACCCCTTTGTGCTTGATTTCCTCATCTGTAAAAAAAGAATCATTATAGAAGCAGCATTGTGAGGCTCAGATCAAATACCTTGGAGGACTTCCATCACAGACTTGACACTCACCCTTGCCATCATTGAGCCCAGCATTGCCTGATCACCTCACTCCATGGACTGTTCTTGTGGACATGCCCTCACTGTTGAGAGAAATTTGATTGCTCCTGGGGATGCTATAGGGCCATGGTATGCATCTGGGGGTCAGGGGTTTCTACGTCACTATTGTTCTTATTGTGTAGCCTTATGTGAGCCATTTCCATCATCCCTATGAGGGTAAAGGTTTGATGAAGTGGCAACCAGACAGTGGAGACTGCCGTACTCAGTGTGTGTGTGTGTGCAACCTGACAGTGGATAGTGCTGTACTCAGTGTGTTGTGTGAGTGTGTGTGTGTTTGTCCTGCTGCCACTGCCACTGCCGCTTCTTCTGTACAGGGTTCTATCTTTAGCTTCTGGTGGCCCCAGGGCCAGGGAAGAGAATTCAGATCCAACTAGCCAGAGCAAGAGTAGAAAAGCCAGGTACAGCTGCAGGCTGGGATCAGGTCCCAGCTGCTATGGCAACACTAGAAGGCTGCTGGGAAGGCACTGTCTTCAGGCCTGGCAAGACCAGGCCCCACCCTTAATCAGCCAAGGCTCCGCCCAGAACATAAGGGGCCTGAAATCTAGCACTTGTCTGGATACAACCTGACTGACCGCCTACAGATGACTATTGTTGCCCTGGTAACCCAAGTGTGTTTGGCTGTCCCACTGAACATAGATCTCATGGGTGCCTGACAGACCAAGACTGCTTGCTCTGTCTATCCTACCACAGCTGACTGACTGCCCTACCTGGCTGATGGCATCTCTCCTAACAGGAGGCTTTTGTCTGAGGTGACCTAACTGCAACCGACTAAACAGACCCTATCCATGCTTGACAAGCTACATCTGACTGGTGTCAGCCACCTGTGTCTGACTGGCCACAGTCAGATTGAGTCTATCTGTGTCAACTGATCAGACCCTCCTCCCACTCTGCCAGTCTGCATGGCTGCTGATTCTGCCTATCTGTGAGTGTACCTATACCTCACAGACAGGGTACTCCGTGTGGCTGGGTCTGTCTGATGTCCCTTGCTGGCCACCTGTGCCTGAGCTGGCTTGATTCACAGCATCAGTGTAGAACTCCCTTTGCTTGGAGGCCACGATGGCTGACCACTCTGGCTTCATCTGTCCTTCATGCCGTAGCCATTCAGTAAGCAACAGTCCAGTCCAACTGCTTGGCTGGTCAGCGGCATCAGGTTGAGTGGGCCCGTGAAATTCCTCTCCATGACCACGATACCTCTCACCACAGACATCCATGATGACTCCTGCATATTGTTTGTGCAGAGCTTGGGACCCAATCGTTTCTAATAAGACTGAGCCTCGGAGGACCCAAGGCAAGTGCCCCAACAGGGAAGGGGGCTTAGGAACAGCCTGAGGTGGAGCAGATAGCAGGAGTAGGAGTTGGGGGCCAGGTGAGGGCCAGCTAGAAGAAACAGCAGGGCTGGGGAAGGAACTACAGGGGTTCCAGATCTCCTATCTCAGAAATCTAATTCTGTAACAGAGTCAGGATCTCAAGGAGCTGGCTTGGTGTGTGACCTTCTGTAAGCATGTGACCTTGTGCCTTTTGTTCCTTCAGATTTGTGGGAAATCTCTGTCTTCCTGCTTCGCGGAAGGGACGTCCTGCAGACCTCCCGAATTTAAATCTTCCCTGTCGTGTCTGAGTGAGCCTGCCAGGCTGAGCCCATGGAAAGGCTTCATCTCTGGAAAGAAGCTCTCTGCTGTAAGAGGGAAGGAAGTTCGGGCTAGAGAGACTTTTTTTTAAGTAAGTTTATCGATTGCATGGGTATGCTATGAATTATATCTACTGCTATTAATGCTAATAAAATGAGCGCATTGGACTAGCTTATCTCAGCGGAACTCTAGCATGCTAAGATGTTGTCTCTCCATTAATAACAGGGGTCTGGCTGCCTCATTGACTTCATTACAAGTCAGAGGAGTGATGGGATGAAATGACCAGCTTTTCTCCAAGGGCTCTCAGAGCATGAATTTGGATCTCAGCCAATGTGGGCAGTGGGGTTCCCCAGGGGGCTAGGTAAAGAGGCAGCAACAAATTGGATGGAGCACTTCGTACCTCATTTATTTCTATATTCATTCTGCAAGTATTTATTGAGCACTACGTACCAGCCCGGTTCCAGATGGTCACCCTGTCTACATGGATCATAGGTTATGGGCTCCAGGAAGCCTTCCCTACATCTCAGCTCTGGTCCCATCAAGGCCAGAGTACCAGCCATTTGCTTTCTGACCTAAAAGAACAGCTGGAGTGGGAGAGACTGTGGAGAGTGAAACTATCCAAAGTGTGCTTGTAGCATCGGGATGACCTAGGAACTACTTTGAGACACAAAGCTATGGGCCCATAGTAAATGGCTAAGAAATTCTCAGGGTTGGCTGTAGCCCTGTGTTTTAATAGGTCCTCCAGGTGACGCAACCATGTGAGAACCTCTGGTAGAATGATTGAGTTTGTCAACTCTAGTGTCAGAATTCCCAGAATGCCTCTCTGGGAATTTCTACCCTACCATATAGGAACTGTGTGATTTCGATTTACCTAGTTGTAGAGTTTTTTTACGGCTTGATTCTCCTCATTTGTATAATTCGCATAATTACGATTGCTTTAAGCTGTTGTATTAAGTGATATAAAGAACTTAACACATAATTTCTATTCTGGGATTGTATCCTGGAGACATATTCCTGCATGTACTAAATAATGTATGCACAATAATACATTGTCTATAATAGAAAAGGAACACCCTAAATATCCAACAGTGGGGGTTAGGGTGTTCAATATTGTTTTACTATATAAAGAGCAAGGTATCTTTTTTAGTTCTTACTTTTATGCTTGATATTGAACTCAGGACCTTGGAAATGCTATACACATGGCTTACCATCAGATTACACAGGTAAGGGTAACTCTTGTTCTACTCATATGATAACAACTTTTAAATTTAAAAAAAAAGGTGTAGAACAGCATGTGTTTGCAAAGAAAAAGAATCGGGGAGGGGCAGATGCTAGGGAGATGGCTCAGTCTGTCCAGTGGGTACCACACAAGCATGAGGTTCTGTGTTTGGATTTCCAGTACCCATGCACAAGCAGAGTCCAACACTGGGGTCAGAGAGGAAGATATGGGTGGGATCCCTGAAGTTTGCTGGCTAACCAGTCTAATCAATCCATGAGCTCCAGGTTCAATGAGAGACCCTATCTCAAAACGTAAGGTGGAGCCGGGCCGTGGTGGCGCATGCCTTTAATCCCAGTACTTGGGAGTCAGAGGCAGGTGAATCTCTGAGTTCAAGGCCAGCCTGCTCTACAAAGCAAGTGCCAGGACAACCAGAGCTGTTATATAGAGAAACCCTGTCTCGTAAAACAACAACAACAACAAAATCAGGTGGAGAGCTGATGAGAAGACATCTAGCTTTGATCTCAGGTCTGGACGTGCACACCCACATACGATGCTGTGCATCTGCCTGCAGAAGCGCACAGACACAAAATAATCTGAACATTTTTAGGCAGCTATGGGTTTATATACACATATATTCTCTCTGAAATAATAGTTTAAAAAACTGGCTAGGTGGTGGTGATGCATGTCTTTAATCCCAGCACTTGTGGGGCAGAGGCAGGTGGATCTCTGAGCTTGAGGCCAGCTTGGTCTGCAGTGCAAGTTTCAGGAAAGCCAGGGCTACACAGAGAAACCCCGTCTTTAAAAATCAAAATAACTTGGGCGTTGGTGGCGTACGCCTTTAATCCCATACATACATGCAGGCTAAATACCAATGAACAGAAAATAAAAATAAATGATTTATTTTTTGTTTTTATTTTTCAAGACAGGGTTTCTCTGTGTAGCAGCCCTAGCTGTCCATCCTGGAATTTACTCTGTAGACCAGGCTGGCCTCTAACTCACAGAGATCCGCCTGCCTCTGCCTCCCGAGTGCTGGGATTAAAGGCGTTCACCACTACTACCCGGCACAAATACATAATTTTTTAAAAAAAATTTAAAAATTGATAATGGTATAAGAAATGTGTGACTGGAAATAAGTAAAGGAAAATTTTATTTATTTGTTTGTTTATTTAAATCAGATCTTAGCCAAAATTCTGAGAAGTGCTAAGAAATTAATTTTTGGGGCTGGAGAGATGGCTCAGTGGTTGGGAGCTCTGACTGCTCTTCCAGAGGACCAGGGTTCAATTCCCAGCACCCACATGGCAGCTTACAACTGTCTGTGACTCCACGGGATCTAACATCCTCACACAGACATATATGAAGGCAAAACACCAATGCATATGAAATAAATAAATTTAAAAAAAAAGAAATTAATTTTTTTGTTTGTTTTTTGAGACAGGGTTTCTCTGTGTAGCTCTGGCTGTCTTGGAACTCACTTTGTAGACAAGGCTGGCCTCAAACTCATGGAAATCCACCTGCCTCTGCCTCCCAAGTGCTGGGACTAAAGGTGTGCGCCACCACTGCCCAGCAAGAGTTTAATTTTAAAGTATATGTATCTTTTTATGACCTTAAAATTTGGCAAAATTGCTTGCATTTTCTCTTTACAAAAGAACCAAGTTTTAAGAAGGTAAGAGTACTTAGCACTGTACCGGGAAGGGCTGGGACTTTCCACTCTGTGATGGGTAAATATACACATTTTTTTTGGTGTATGGCCTTGTGGTGGCTTTCCCATGGTTCAAGATAGAGGAGCACATCTGGAAGAGCAGTCCTGAGTGCTAGGCTTTCCCATGGTTCAAGATAGAGGAGCACATCTGGAAGAGCAGTCCTGAGTGCTAGGGGTGCAACAACTCTCCCAAATTCTCTACCCCTCTCTTCATTTAACATGATCTATGTGTTTCCACATCAGAGATAGAAAGAGGCTCAAGAGTCTCTGTTTTTTGTTGCTGTCGTTTTGAAACACGCGTTCTCTGTGTAATCCACACTGTCCTAGACTCTCTGTAGAGGCAAGCCACCTCCCTCGGCCTCTCTAGTGCTGGGATTAAAGGTGTGCACTGCTGCCTGGGTGTTAGCTTCTGTATGCATTTGTGTTTTTCCCTCATGTATGGTCTGTATGAGGATTCCAGATTCCCTGGAACTGGAGTCTCAGATAGTTGTGAGCAGCCATATGGGTGCTGGGAATTGAACTCGGATCCTCTAGAAGAGAAGTCAGTGCTCTTAGCCACTGAGCCATCTCTCCAGCCCTTTTGTTTGTCTTTTTGGCACTGGTAACAAATCCTAGGGTCATGTACGCTAAGCCTGCAATGTATCACTAAGCTGTACTCTTAGCCCCTGAACCCTTTTACTGTTTTGGTTTGTTTTAGATTTATTTCTTTTATGTAAATGAGTATGTTTTGTCTGCATGCATGTGTATGCACTACATATGTGCCTGATGCCTGTGGAAGTCAGGGGAGCATCAGATGCCCTGGAACTGGGGTTACAGACAAATGGCTGTAAGGTCATAATTTGGGTACTGGGAACCAAACCCAGGTCTTCTCCAAAAGCAGCAAGTGCTCTTAACTGCTGATCCAGCCCCCACTTTTATTCTTTAATTTTATGTCTATGTGTCTCTGTGTGTGGTATTTACATGTGTATGTATTCATGTATGTACATGCATGTAGAGGCCAGAGGTCAATGTCAAGTGTCTTTCTCAAACACTCTCAACTTTATTTTTTTGAGACAGGATCTTCCCCTGAACCTGAAGCTCACCAACTAGCTAGACCAGCTTGCCAGTAAGCCCCAAGAATCCTTCCATTTTGCCTGCCTGTGCTGGGATTACAGGCATGCCTACCACACCCAAATGTTTCCTTGGGTGCTGGGAATCTGATCAGGTCCTCATCCTTGTGTAGCAAGCGCTTTATCTACTGAGCATCAGCCTTGAACACTTTTATTTTTAAAAGAAACCAAACCTCAGAGAGATCCCATAACGAGCCCAGGCTTCCCAGAGAAGCAGAGGTCAATCTATGGCTTTCAGGACATCCTACTTTCTCTAAAATTCTGCTCCCTCCTTCCATTAATTACTTTGCTTAGGATGTCTCTATTTGGTCCAGACTAGTTGTGGTTTAATTCCCATCCAAACTTTCCAGACTACTGTTCTACCCTTCCCTGTGTGAATTCTCTATCGTAACCAAAAAGATGTCATCTCTGTCCTCAAGTGCTCCTGCTTCCTCAATGCTGTACCTTACCTGTGCGTTCTGGCCAAGATACCTTTCTTCTTCTTGTGCAGTTATGGAGACTACGCTTAAGTCCCACTCTGTCCAGGAAGTATTCCCTAATTTCTCCAGCTCACAAAACTCCCTCCCACCTCTGAACTAACACAATGGTCTTGTAAAACCCTCGCATTTGACAAGGACTGCAGGATGGCTGTGCCCTGAGCAGTGGCAAGTGCCAGGCAGATCAGGTCCCTTATCTCTGATTCTCCATTTTTGCAGCTATAAAACCAGGCAGATGACCACAGCCATCCTTATTGTCTCTGGATGCCCTGGTTGAGCATGCTCCTGAGCTTCCTGGAGCGGGGAGCTAGGCTGCAGAAACTGCTGGGCCTCTTCCTTCCCTGATGTTTACTTGGCCCAGCCAGCGGCCTGGCCTGATGAAACCCAGCCCTGTTGCTGAGCACCTTGGGAGGCCTCCTTCCAGGGTCCCTCTGTGCTCAGACAGTGGCCCTTTGTGGAGGAGAGGAGTGGACTGAAAGAGGAGCCGCTGGAAACCTTTCCCTCCCCCTGCCTGCAACAGCCTTCAGCGGCAGCCCCATCCTCTGTGCCTGGGTGGCCTCTGCTTCAAGTTGGAGACTGGTGGGGTGAGATAGGGCCTCCAAGCAGCCAGCTAGGCTGGAAGAGGAAGGGTCCCACCTACTGAATCAGAGCCTAGTTAACTCTCTGCAGGCTGCTTATTACAGACTCTCCAAAGCCTGTCCCCCTACAGGCCAAAGGGACACTGGCATCATCCCTCCCAGAGCCACAGAAGCCACTAGGCTTCTGGCTAGGATAGAATATTGTGCTTTGTCCTTTTTATCCAAACCGTAGGGATTCCTATTCCCAGTGAAGAGACGGAGAATCCTAACATGGACTAGAACGCCTGGCATGGTAGGAGCCAGGCAGGAGGGAGGGGGACGAGAGTACTAGAAGTACAGGATGGCAGTGTGGTAGTGAAAGGCGATCCCTCAGCCAGGCGTGGTGGTGTGTCCGTAATCTCTAATCCTAGCACTTGGAAGGCAAAGGCAGAAATATTGTGAGTTTGAGGCTAGCCTGTGTCACATGATGATACCCATCTCAAAGTCCCCCCAAGAGGGCCAGTCACCTACTGAGCAAGCCTACCTACTTGAGTTTGGACCCCCAGGAACCATGTGAAAAGACAGGTGTGGAAGTGCACGCCTCTAATCCCACTGCTGCTACAGCAAGAGAAGGGAAAGACAGAATCTCTGAGAGCTATCCTGGACTGCTCACTGAAGGAGCAGAAGCAAGAAAGACCCCCACCTCAGAACAAAGCGACAGGGCAGAACTACCTCCCCAAGGGTGTCCCCTGACCTTGAGAACAGACACACACACACACACACCACCACAACAACAACCCACAAGCAGACAATTAAATCAAACAGAGAGGAGCAGCAGGAGACTTGGAGTCCAGTCCCTGCCGAGCCACTTTCTGGATGGCATTAACCAGAGGCTTCCCTTCTCTCTGCCTCAGTTTCTCAATGCAGAATTACGGAGGTGGAATAGATGACTATCAAGGATTTTTGCAATCTGATTTTTTCCCCCTAATTCTTTGATCAGAGAGAGGAAAGGGAGGAGCGGGTGGGTTGGAAGTCTATGACTGGCATGCTCTCTGTGGATGCTCCAGGGATTGGCCAGCAGTCGCTAGGCAGCCTCCTCTCTGTTGCTGGGATCCCCTCCCCCTCCAACACTCCCCCTCGCCTTTCCTACCCACTCTGTGGGCTTCTTGTAATGAGGTCTAGCAGCTGTTAGATTTAGATTTGTCTTATTCTATCTTTTGTTCCCACAGAGAGGGACTCTGAGTGACCATGGATGTCACTGACAGGTCTCTGGTGGAGTGGAGAAAGAAAAGAGTCAGAAAAATTAGGAAGGAAGGTGGGACGGAAGAGGATGAGCCTAGAGGAAAAAGAAAAGGATGGAGAGCAAGAGAGAAGGATGGGTAAGATGAAAGTCCCCAAGAGCCAGGTGTGGTGTACACAGAATTTAGGAGATAGAGGAAGGAGGATTAGGAATTCAAGCCCGTCCTTGGCTACATTATGAGTTTGAGGCCAACCTGAGCTATATAAGTTTGTGTCTCAAAAAGCATGAGGGAGGCCAGAGGGTGATGGTGCACACCTTTAATACCAGTACTCGGGAGGCAGAAGCAAGTGGATCTCTATGAGTTCGAGGCCAGCCTCGAGTTGAGTGAGTTCCAGGACAGCTAGGACTGTTACACAGAGAAACCCTGTCTTGAAAAACAAACAAACAAAAGTGTGAGGGATGGGGGTTGAGGACATGGTCCAGATGGTAAAACACTTGCCTTGCAAGTATGAGGATCTGAGTTTGATCCCAGGTCATCTGTAAAAGAGTCAGGTGCAGTACATATTGATAATGCCAGCTCTGGGAAAGCCGAGACAACAGATCCTTGGGCATGCTGGCCTAGAAGACTCTGTGTGTTCCAGCCCATGACCATGAGAGACCCCATCTCAACAAAGGGGTGAGGAACACCTGAGGTTGTCCTCTGGTCTCCAAACATATGTACATATATGTGCATCAACACACACATGAGGAGAAAGGACCAAACACATGTACATATATATGCATCAACACACACACACACACACACAGAAGAAGGAGAAAGGAGACAGAACAAAGAAGGCCTGGATGGGAGAGAAACAGATAGAGACGTGGGAGAGTACACAGAACACACCCTGGCGACACAAGCAAGTGGGGACAGCTTGGGTTGTTCCAGGACCACAAACAGTTCAGTTTGGCTGGAGGTAAACATGTAGACAAAACTACAACCAAGCTGTCTGTAGGAAGTCTGGAAGGCATGACTGGCAATTTCAAATCTTATGTCTCATTTTCTTCTGCTCAGATCCAATGATTAAACTGGGTACAGCCCAGAGAGCATTTCTATCCATCCAGTCGTTCAGCTAGGGGTGGTGTCCTATCCAGCCCCACATCCCTAGAGCAGAACACAAAGCACGCCTCCAAGAGGCAGTCAGTAAACGCTGAGTGTTTGGAGGAAGGCACGGAGAAGGGGAAGTAAAAAAGTTCCAGGTTCCCTAAAAGAGGATTATTGGACAACCAGGCATGGTGACACACACCTTTAATCCCAGCAGGTGGGAGGCACAGGTAGATGAATGTCTGTGAGTTTCAGGCCTGCGTGGTCTAGACAGTGAGCTCCAGATCAGCCAGGGCTGCATAGTTAGACCTGTCTCAAACAACAATAACAACAACAAACCCCAAGAATTATGAAACCAGAGGAAACTAGACCAGATTCCCTGTTACTTTAACCAGAAAGTGCAGAAGATGGAGGCGTTGGGCAGTTCAGGTCACTTGGCTGAACCCCAGTGGCCGGGAGGACTGTCTGCTAGAATTCACAGGGTTCTATGTGTGAACAAAAAGCAGGGCTCCCTAAGAAAAGGGGGTCCTTACTAGAAAAGGGGAAATTTACCTTTTCTGTAAGTTAAGCAGAACCTTGTTGTTGTTGTTGGGGGGGGGGCGTTTCGAGACAGGGTTTCTCTGTAGCTTTGAAGCTTGTCCTGGAACTTGCTCTGTAGACCAGGCTGGCCTCGAACTCACAGAGATCCGCCTGCCTCTGCCTCCCGAGTGCTGGGATTAAAGGCGTGCGCCACCACCGCCTGGCTATTAAGTAGAACTCTTAAAGGGTTTCCCTATTCTTATGTGTGCGGGTGTTTCACCTGTGTGCATATATGTGCCACATGTGTGCAGAGCCTACAGAAGACAAGAGGATCCCTGAAACTGGAGTTATAAACAGTTATGTGGGTGCTGGGAACTGAACCCAGGTCCTCTATAAGTGCAGTAAGTGCACCTAACTGCTGGGCCATCTCTCCAGCCCTGTGCTTTCAAACACTGAACATGTCCTATTCTGGGCTATATACCCAGCATAGAAAAAGGGGAAAAGTGTCTTTTCTTTTTTCTTTTTTTTGTTATGTATACAACATTCCTTCCATGTACACCTGCGCACCAGAGGGGGGCACCAGATCTCATTACAGATGGCTGTGAGCCACCATGTGGTTGCTGGGAATTGAACTCAGGACCTCTGGAAGAGCAGTCAGTGAGGCATCTCGCCAGCCCCGAAAAATGTCTTTTCATTTTTAAAATTTTAAATTGGTGCTAAGGATCAAACCCAGGACTTGAGATGCACAAGGCACTTGTTCTCCCACTGAATACAGCCCCTAGAAAAGGATATTAGAACCATAGACACTGCTGTAACCACAGTGGAGCAAGGGGAGGCTTGTATAGGGACGAGAAAGATAAGGATATGTTTAAGAGTAATAGATTCCAGGGGCTGGGCTAGAATGTTTGCATGAAGTCCTGGGTTTGATTCCTAGTGCCATACACATGCGCACAAATGCACACACATGCAGAAGGTGGGAGGAATTGAGATGTGGAGCTGCGCCCCAGACAGGCGCAAGCCCCAAGCTACAGAGTTGGGATTTTTTCTTGAATTTGAAAGGTTCCTCGCTGGACCTGTGCTGTGTATGAGCTGATCAGCATACCAAGGTATAGAATGGAGAGAAGGTTTGCTGTTTGCTTGTTCATTCGTTGTTGGTAGTGCTGGGAACAGAGCCCAGGGCCTCACACATGCTGGTGCATATCCTACCATGAGTCCCAGCTCCAGCCCTGCCCGAGTTTCCAGTCTAGGAGCAGAATGGCCATGTCAGAGAACTTTTTCCACTCCCACGGGATTTGCCTCATGTCTGTAACTAGTGAGTAGAAGGGCTTATTGGACATTCATATTTCTGCTTCTGTGACTTTCTTGTTCACATTCTTTGCCATTTGCTTAATATCAATTATTAGGAATTCTCTGTACATTTTAGATTCTTGTCCTTTGTTAGCCAAAAGCACGGCTGATCCAATCTCCCTTCAGTTAGTGGCTCAACTTTTTGTCTCGTGCCTTCTTTGATATGTAGAATTTCTGTCTTTAGTGTAGCTGACTATATAATTCAAAAGAATTAAATCTGCAATTGTATTTGCGTGTGTGAGTGCACACATGCTCACATGGCACGACACACATGTGGAAATCAAGGTTAACTTGCAGGAGCTGCTTCTTCTTCCACCCTATGGGGTCCAGAGATTGAATTTAGGTCTTAAGGCCCTTGCTGAGCTGTCTCACTGCCCCCGCCCCTCCTTTGCGGGTCTTTGAAATAAGCCCTCATTCTAGAGCTTATGCTGGTCTGGACCTTGCTATATAGCACGTTGTTGGCACCCAGCTTCCGATCTTCCTGTCTGCAGCTCTCAAATGCTGGGACATGTGCCCCACCACACCATACTGGAAATGAGAAATACAGGAAATCTCTCTCCCACCCACACATGCCCTGTTAGTCTGTGTCTGTGAAGAATGAAGACTGATATAATTTGTAATTGTTTTGGTGTCTTGTTGAAAATAATGTTTTCCTCATTTTGGTGTCCTGAAGATAATGTGTTGTTACTTTGTTTAAAAGGTGTGTGCATGTTTGTGTCTGTTCATGGACGTGCACTCATGAGTGCAGCTTCCTGCAAGGTCCAGAGGAGGGCGCTAGAGACCCCATCCTCATGCTGGGTATGAGCTGCTTGACAGGGGTATTGGGAGCTGCACTTTGGTGCTCTGCAAGCACACTACACACTCAACAACCCAGCCATCTCTCCAGCCACAATTTTCCTGATACATCTAAAAAGTTTCAAGTTTTACTTTCCAAATTTAGGTGTTTAGTACAAATGAGAGTTATGTTCACGCTACAAGGCAGGAAGCCAGTTTTATTTTTTTCCAGATGAATAACCAATTGTTCAAAATTATTTTTAAAATAATCCATCTGTACTAGTTTTCCAGGGCTGACATAACAAATTAGTACCAACTTGGTGACTTAGAACAATTGAAATTTATTTTCCCACAGTCCAGGTGGTCAGCACTGTCGATTCTTTGAGGGACTCTGAAGGAGGCAGCGCCTCTTGCCTCTCTCCTGGCTTCTGATGGTGGCCACCATCTTGGCTTGTCTGTAGATATGTCTCGAGTGTGGCCTCCATCTTCCCATTGTTGACTGAGAGTCTTCATGTGTCCTTGGTTTTGGATTTCGTGTTTTGAGGTCCACCCTAAACCCAGGATGTTTTGTTTGTTTTTATTGTTGTTTTTAGGACACTGAGAAATCACAGCTCTACTGACCTCCAACTAGCCTCAAACTAGCAGTTCCCCTGCCTCTGCCTGCTGAGTGTTGTGACAGGCCCGCACTGCCATGCCCAAATTAGGACAAGCCAGTCATGAAATCCTTACCTAATTGCATCCGTAAACCTCTATTTCTGTTTTGTTCTGGGGGGCTCACTTTGTAGCCCAGGCTGCCCTGGAATTTACTGTGTAGTCATACCACAGTACTCTTGCTCCGTCCTCTCAAATACTGAGATTTCAAGTGTGACTCACTGTGTCCAACTTCAACCTTATTTCCAACGAAGTTAATGGCTTTAATTTGAAAGGGGATTTAAATTTTGGGGGTGACACTACTCAATACATTGTTGTCACACCTTTACTTCTCTTTTGCAAATACCATGTCTGGTATTCATCAAACTTACGTGGGGGGGGGACAGAATCACTATTTTATTTTCTTTAATTTGTATGTGTGTGTTTGTGTGTATGCACATAGGTATGCACAAACACATACTTGGAGGTCAAGGGACAATTTTCTTTTTCTTTTTCTTTTTTGCTGTTCTCTGTAACTTTGGAGCCTGTCCTGGAACTAGCTCTTGTAGACCAGGTTAGCCTCGAACTCACAGAGATCCGCCTGCCTCTACCTCCCGAGTGCTGGGATTAAAGACTTGTGCTACCACTGCCCAGCTTCAGGGAACAATTTTCAAGAGAATCCTCCCCCCTTTCACCTTGTTGGGCAGGGTCTGCCGCTCTGTCCCCTGGGCTGGCTGTGTCCTCCAGCCTAGCAGTCTTCCTGGCCCTCAGGCTTCTGTCTCTGCCTCCCGTTTCCCTGTAGAGTGTGAGATCACGGATGTGTCACCACACGTGTCTTTTGTGTGACCTGGAGACAGAATTTAGGATTATCAGTCTTATGCAGCAAGAGCTTTGACGGCTGAGCCATCTTGCCCCTGCCCTGTTTTATTTTTTTGAGATAGGGTCTGTCTAACTATGGAGCCCAGATTGGCCTCCACCTCCAAATCTATTGGCCTAGCAACCAGAGTGCTCATTTTATATTAGGAAGCTCTGATGAAACAGTTATACATTTTTCATGTGCTAATCTTATTTGATACTTGCAATAATACTTTGAGGTCGATCCTTCTAAAACCACCCACATTGTTAGGGGATATACCTGTCAGCATTTGCCAGCTTATGATATATGATAACAAGCATCCCCAAACCTTCAGTGGCTTACAGCAGTTTTCTTCTTTGAATCCACATCAGCAGCAGTGGGAGGCAGCTGTAGGTCATCTTTAGCTCTCTGTGTATTTTTCATTCCTGGATGCAAAATACAGGCATAGTTCTTATACAAGATGCACTGTTCCCGCTGGCAGAAAGAATTAGGAGTGAGACTTTAGACTCAAGCATGCATGGGCCTTTAGCTTTCCAGTTCCTATTTTCGCTGGCCAAAGAAATTCCTGTGGTCAGCTTTGACATGGCCTGGGGAAGTGCACTCCTCCTGAAGGGTGCTCAAGCCACAGGGCAGCTCACTGGATCATTTCGGCAATTCTTTCACTGGCAAAGAGGAAGGGCAAATGACGAAGAGCAATACTTGGATCATAGGGGCTGAGGAACCAGGCCAAATAGCTGGGAGGTGGTAGAGTCTGGATTCAAACTCAGTCCTCTAAAGCCATAGTATGTATGTATTGGGTCTCCACTGCCTGCTGGATGGAATCCATATATATATGATGCAAACGTGTATAATCCATATATATATGATGCAAACGTGTACTGCTCAGCCTCTTTTGTGTGTGCTGGACTTTCTGTTCGAGACGCCAGTCCATTCTCAGTTCTTCTGAGAGAATCGTGACATGAGTCACACAGGTCTTTGTAAACGTACACAGTCAGCCCCTCAGATTAAAAGTCTCAGGAAAAGGGAGGTGGAGAGATAGCTTAGAGGTGAAGAACACTTGTTGCTCTTGCAGAGGACCCAGGTTTGATCCTCAGCACCCACAGGGTGGCTCACAACCATATGTACTCCAGCTCCAGGGCATCTGGATGTTCTCTTCTGATCTGTATGGGCACCAAGCACACACATGGTATACATACATATATGTAGTCAAAAACACTCCTACACATTAGATAAAATCAGAAACAAATTTAAAAATACTTTTTGTTTGTTTGTTTTTCGAGACAGTGTTTCTCTTTGTAGCCCTGGCTGTCCTGGAACTCCATCTGTACACGAGGCTACAGTCTTGAGCTCCTGTCTCCTCCCCCCTTATATTCCTCTCTCCGCCCAGCCATATCCCTTCCTGTCCCCACCTCCTCCCTAGTGTTGGGATTAAAGGTATGTGACTCCCAAGAACTGAGATTAAAGGTTTGAGCCACAACTACCTGGCTGTTTCTCTATGAGATGGCATCAATCTAGTGTAGCCCAGGGAGACCTGGACTCACAGAGATCTGTCTGCCTCTGTTGGGATTAAAGGTGTGTGCCACCACTGCCTGGCTTCTACGGCTAACTAGTGGCTGGCTCCATGTGCTGATCCTCAGGCAAGCTTTATTAGAGCACAAATAAAATAACACCACGAAGCATCACAGTATAACAATTGTCTACATACAACTTACATTGTGTTGAGTATTGTAAATAACCTTGAAGTCGTGTATGGTTTATGCAAATGCTATGTCATTTTATACAAAGAACTTGAACATCTACCATTTTGGTACCCACAGTGGGATTTCCTAGACTCAAACCCTAACAGATCCAAAAGGATATCAGTCTAAGTTTGTCCTTTCTCTTATCCTCTCGGAAGGGTGGGAATACACCTCCTTTGTCACGGGTGCCCTCTGCCCCTGATGGCTTGCTCCATGGTGTCCCCAGAGTCCTGGGTGGGTGAGGTGAGTAGGGAGGACGCGCTGCGACTGGACCATTCTCTGGAGGATGACAACACTTGCCCTGCTTTCCACCTCTCTAAACTGAGCTTAGCACCTTGTGCTTAGGTGACTCTGACAGGTCAGTCCCGCATGACTCACCTCGTGAGCCTGCCACACTGTCACCAGCAGGCCCTGGGCCAGGCAGGGTGTGTGATGCAGGAGAAGGGAAACGGAAATAACTTTCGCCTTCCAGAGGGCTTTCCCTTCCCCCCGGAAAAAGACAGTCCTTCCCTTAGGTTGGTTGGGCAATTTCCTCCTAGGAGGAAGACGGGTCCCTGGAAGTGCAGAATCAAGAGCCGAGAGGAGGGAGGAGCAGCCACCATACCACAGAAAGCTTGGCTAACTGGTCCAAAGGCTGCACTTACCCTCTGGGCGTCCCTTTTCCCTGCTGAGAACTGGGGATAGCAGCCTTCTTGTTCTCCTTAGTTAGTTTTAAAACACTCAGCTGAGTGCTGGGTCTCTTCAGGAGTGCAGCCTTGAAATCACAGGCTTCAGAGCTGGAATGCCCTAACAGACCAAGAGGCTGCAGAAGATCTAGAATTTCTGCAAGCCACAGCGTCCTCTTCTATAAAATGGAGATAATAATTAGAGCTATCTCCCAGGATGAGAAAATTATGTAGGTGCCTAGCATGCACCAAGGGCTCAATAATGTTGGTTATTTCCAAACAAGATAATGATGCTGATTATGTAAGGAAGAACCCAAGGAAGGCTCATGGTGAAAAGAGGTGTGGGGGGGGGGGTAGGTGGGGGGTAGACTGTGTGCCCTGAATGTGCAAGACCATGGGGTTCAATCCCCCGAAGTGAAAGAAGAGAGGGACAGAGTCAGCTTCTGAGAACTGGTGGATTCCTTTAGTCAAGTACGGGGTGTGGCTCTACGGAATGAGGAAGCTGTCCAGGAGGTGACCAGGCACACAGCACAAGATTTGAAGATCTCATGGGGGGAGGGGAAGAGGGTTATGTTTGCTGACCCTTCAGAAAGCTCGGGGGCCCCTGTTCCTCATCTCCATCCTACTTTTGTCATCTTCTTGTTTCTTCTCTGGTGTCTCCAACCAGCTCCATCACCAAACCCTATTGCGGCTTCTTTGAAATGATAATAACCATACTGAGTTGTTACTTTGACAGTTATTCAGCTCTTCTTCTACGCTATCCTAGTAACCTTTCGTTCCCTGTCTCCAGTTCAAAGGATCCAGAGGTAGGAGGGGCCAGGGGATCACTCTGCATGCCGCCCTTGGAAATACTGAAACCTGGGACAACAGTCATCCACAGGCAAACAATAGGCTAGTGGCAGAGGCAGGATTACAGGAAAGCAGAGGTCCTGTCCCCAGCCCAGGTCTCCTTTCAGGAGATTTCCTGGGCTACTGCAGTCTCCCAAACGGATCCCCCCTGACTCTAGCCTGTCCCTGTGAACTTGTTCTGGTGTGGTAGTGTCCCCATCAGAAGGTATAGGACTAGAGGTGAATTCTATGGTCCTGCTGTGTTCCAGCCAGGGCAGCGCAGACCACCCATGATTGTCTAGCAGGATGGCCCTGATCTCAACTTTCCCTACTATTAGAACTGGCTTGTTTCCACCTAGTTCCTGCCTCTCAGTGAAGATGTGGTCTTTGAGTAGGGTTTTGACAGGAAGTTGATCAAAGTGACCCCTACCAAATTTGGGTTAGCTCTAAATACTAGAGAGGGTTTTTGTTTCTTTGTAGGCCTTCCTCTTCCCTCAGTGCTGGAGAATGGAGCTCAGAGCTTCCCCCAATGCTAGACAAGTGCTCTACCCACTGAACTGCATCCCCAGCTCTAGAGAGTTCTTTATGGAGAGCGGGACTCGTCCTCCTGAATGTCTATCCACAGGAGCCGAAAGCCGAATGTAACCCCTTCAAACTCAGTCAGTCAGAAAATCTGTAAACAATGCTTCATCTGACCTAGGTCTTGGGTGGACTAGGTGCTGAGGGGAAAGTGCAGAGATCTGTTCCACACAGATCCTTTCTTCAGAGGAACCCTAAGGGGTCATGTACACAGATAGTTTGTCTTGCTTAGTAGACATAAACGTAGTAATAGGGAACAGGTCACATCCCCTTTCTGGGTGTCAGCCTACAGATGGCTGGAGATAGCCACCACACCCTTTTCCAGGCCACTTACAGTATATTATATCACATGATGTTCAGGTCCTCAACATTCTGGTCCCTTCCTTTAGACATTTGTCAGCATGACAGTGTTTCTTTCAGATGTGGGGCCTAGAGCTAAGTCCTGGGGCCTAGCTAGGATCTCTCTGGACAACAGGCAAAACTGCTTTACTACTGGTTTCAGTTGATAGAATATGGTCACATCTTGTCACCCCCCCCCAACTGCATCACCGAGCTGAAGGTCAAGTAAAAATCTTGGAAACTGTTCTTAATCTAGATTCTTCTATACTGTGTTTTGTGCACTTGGTCTCATGGAGACACTCTCTAGTTACCGGCCCCTCACATGGCCATTAAGTTCCTTAGTCACCAGCCACATCTCAACTGCTCAGTAGCCACGGGTAGCTCGTGGCTATAGACAGTGTGGTCAAAGAACGTTTTCTCAGACATCTGTGGGATGGACCTAAGGACAGGACTTTATACTTACTCTGGGTGGCAGCTCATTTTGTCAGTTTCAGCTCAGTCTTCAAGCCTGTTGAGGCCTTCTGGTTTCCACAGTACTTGCTCGCTCTCTCTCTCTCTCTCTCCCTCTCTCTCTCTCTGTGTGTGTGTGTGTGTGTGTGTGTGTGTGTGTGTGTGTCTTTCTCTTTCCTGCTGGAGGCAGCAGATCTGATTAGCAGTTCATATCTCCTCAGCTTCACCCAAACCCACTGATAAAACCCCCTCCCAGAGCAGAGAGCATAGGAACCACACCCATGCCATCAAATAGTCCTGTAATAAATTAGGTCTCTGAATCAGGGTCTGAGCTGGGTACCAGGCAACTACAGGGAGACAGGAAACAC
Organism: Ondatra zibethicus; assembly: GCA_004026605.1. Taxonomy (NCBI): domain Eukaryota; kingdom Metazoa; phylum Chordata; class Mammalia; order Rodentia; family Cricetidae; genus Ondatra; species Ondatra zibethicus. Next base: position 52,380 of record PVIU01008962.1, on the reverse strand, counting down.
CGTAAGAAGAGTCCTGTGATGGTGGATACTGACTCCATAGTTCAGTTACCTTCACCTCATAATCCAGGCTGGCCTGATGGTTAAGTGTGGGAGTTCAAAGTCAGCTTCCAGGGTTCAGACCCTGGCTCTGCCGCTTTTCAGCTATGTAGTGATTTTGTGGTAATTTCTACTCTCTGGTGTAACTCTAGAGATCAAATGAGTTAATGCAAGTATGACTTTTGTTTTGTTTTGTTTTTTAGAGACAGGGTTTCTCTGTGTAGCCCTGGATGTCCTGGAACTCACTTTGTAGACCACCCTGGCCTTGAGCTCACAGAGATCCGCCTGCCTCTGCCTCCTGAGTGCTGGGATTAAAGGCCTGCACCACCATTGCCTGACTAGGATGACTCTTAAAACAATGCCTGGAATATAAGTGTTTCAAATAAGCGAATTGTTAGTCCCTGTGATAAACTTAACTTGCATTCTGGACTTTTTGAGCCTTGTTATGGAGGAAAACTGGGCAAGCTCTGCTCAGTCCTGTGTTGGGCCCTTTGGTTTCCTTAGTTTCGTTCTCTCTTAGTTTATCAGTGTCCTTGGAGGTCCGCACTGTGCCTCCTCTTCTGGCTTCCAATCTGCTCTTAGTGTCCTGTACTGATGGAGGAGGGGAGTTGGGTGGGAGTACAGCAAAGAACCAGAATTACTGGCCTTGGCTTTGACTCTGTGCTACCTGGGGGCAGACCTAGGTGGAACACAGCTGCCTCTTGAGATATGGTTAGGGCCAAGTGAGACAAAGCAGTGAAGGTGTTTGCATTTAGGAGTCTTTGCCCATGTTGTCACCTGCGTCCTGACTTACAGTAAAACGCTGTTAAGTTCTTACATTTACTTCTTTCTCATTTTTTCCCTTCACAATCCAATAAAGGAGGCTCAGGGTTCCTGGCCTTACTGAGGTCTGGCCCCTGCACTGAAAATCCAAGCGCAGGAATTCCCTTGGTTTCTTGTCTATGTTCTGGGGCACTAGTAGATGCCCTACCTTTTCGGGTGCTAGTCTCGGTTCACTGTTCTGGTTAGCTGCCCTTTTTCTATGTTTGGCTTTAAGTGTGTTTGAAGCAGGACTTTTGGCAGGAGCCCGCTATGGACCAGGGAGGATATAATCCTAATTCAGGGAAGCGCTTTACTTTGGACATGCTTGGATCTGTGGGTCCTAGGGTCCCAGGGTCCCAGGACCAGGGGCTCGGCCCTTGCTGAGCTCCCAGAGAGTGCAAAGGGGCTGCCACCTGAGACTGTCTGGAAAGAGCTGCACGGCCCCTAGCAGCTTCGGCCGTCTGAACAATAGGAGGGAGGCTGGAGGTTGGTGGGCGTCGGCCAGGTCCCCGCCAGAGGGAAAGGAGACCGGGTGGAGCTGCTGGGCCACCAGGTTAGCTCAGGCCACCGGCCCGAAAGCTGAGCGGGCTTGGTGCCGGCGGCGATTCTGGAGGAGGTGGGGTAGGGCCAAGCCTATCGGGCTGGGACCTGGAAGGAGAGAAGGCTCGGCGTGGTGTCTCCTCCTCCCGGTCCCGCTGCTCGCCCGGGCCTCTGAGCTCAACAGAGGCTCAGGTGGGCGCCTGGCCCACGTGGGGAAGCAAGCGGCGTGGGCTCGTGAGGCGCACCCCCCCCCAAGCGCCCCTCCCTGGGACCGGACGCGGCTGCTCCGGGGCAGCCGGGCTCTCGGGGCCAGTGGGTTGCGCTCGCTGCTCGCACGCCCTACGGCCGCTGCCCGGCCGGGATCGCAGCCGCCTCCTCCCAGGGAGCCGCCGGGGCGGGGCAGAGGGGGAGAGGGGGTGTGCGGATCGGGCGGGGAGGGGGCTGAGCGCTGTGGGAGGGAGCGAAGGAGAGAGCGAACGAGCGGGGCATTTCTGCGCAGCTTCTGAGCGCCTAGCGCCAGGGCGGCCACTGAACACAAGGATCGAGAGACAGACAGACGGCTCCCGGAAGCCGCGCCGCCACCGCCAGGTTAGCAGGGCGCGGAGACCGCGCAGGCTGTCGCTGCGTCCCGAGCCTCGAGTACTGGAGGACGTGCGTGGCCAGAGCCGCGAGCTTTGATTCGTGTCTTTGCGGGTACGTGTGTCGGGGTCCCGGTCTCCGGGTGTGCGTTGAGTGTGAACACGCGTGTATCTGTGGATCGGTACAAGTGGTTGTTTGGCGTGTACGCGCGTGTGCATCTGTGTAAGGGTGTGCTCCTTGGGGCTGGGTGGTGTGTTAATCTGGGTGAGGGTCTGTGTGTGTGTCTGCTTGTGCTTATCCGCGTATGTGCCTGGAGAGGGTGTGTCCCAATGTGTAGCAGTGTGTACATCTGGATGAGGGTGTGTGCCTGTACCAATGGCTTCGCTTGTGGCTGAAGCCTATGGCGTGTGTGTGTGTGTGTTTCGCTGTGTGCGCGCCAGTGTAACTCCCCGTGTTTGTGTGTGTGTGCGCGCGTGTGAGGGCGGGTGTGCACCCGCGTAGCCCCTGTGTGCGTGTGCTCGGCTTTGTCTCCGCACTGCCGGGAGGAAGGGGGTGGGGGCGGCGGCCGAGGCGCTGGCGTCGCCCGGAGCCCCGCACTAGCTGGGGAAGTGGGTGTCAGCCGCGGTGGGGGCACCCTAGCTGAGTGGAGACTCCCTGCTGGCAGGTGGGCAGCCACGCCCGGGGTACTGGAGAGAGCCCTACTGACACAGAGCCTGGTTCCCGGCTGAGCTGGAGCTGAGGGCGTGGCCTGCCGGACTCCTGGGTGTGTGCTTGTGAGGGGTGGGGTGGGTGATTGGGTGTGAAGGGGTGGGTGTGTGCTAGCGTGGGTGTGGGGTGCTGATAGCAACAGCGACCTCTCGGCTAGTGACCCAGCGGGCTCTGAGATCCCTTTCCTTGTGGTATAAGGACCATCACCTAGGACCAGAGGCAGCCCAGCCTGGTCAGCTATACTTACACCCTCATCCTCTTACTGGGCAGAGCAGTAGCCTAGGTACCCTAAAAGGACTAGTAAGACTGATTACTGTCTTAAAGGGCCAGCGCCCCATTCCAAGGAATCCCCTCTCAGGAGGCCTCTGTACTTAGAGAGATGTGTCTGTACCTCTTTCCCCATATACTAGGCACTGCATGCATGTCCAGTCTGTGTGTGTTCTCCCTGTAATGAGATAATTCTGCATTTATATGTGCATCTGTTTTGATCAGTTCTGGTATATTTGTTTTTATGTGCGTGTAGCTGTTTGTGTGTTGGTGAGCTTGCATGTGGGACTGTAAGAGAAGTGCCATTTTGCTGCTAACTGGAATAGAACCACCACCCCCATATTTGAAAAACAGGTGAAAAGGAAGTTTGGGGATTTGGGCACTGGCTTCACCGGTTTCAGATATTGGTGCTGAAATGTACGTAGGTAGGTTGGGTTTGACAAGGATCTAGAGAAACAGTCTTCCAGAGGGAAGGAAAGAGAAGGGCCTGAAAGCTCACTCAAACCTTCTCCTGGCTCTTCTTGATAACTACCCTCCTCCTTGCTGCTTGGCGTGTGTACAAGGATAAGTGTGCAGGATTTGGAGTGGAAAGGGAGGAGCTGGGAGTGTAAAAGGAGACAAGCGGATGGTAATGGGGGTGGGGGGCAAAGGCAGATTTCTGCAACTCTTAAACTCTTTCCCTGCCAGCTGGGCGGTGGTGGCGCGCACCTTTAATCCCAGCACTCGGGAGGCAGAGGCAGGTGGATCTCTGTGAGTTCGAGACTAGCCTGGTCTACAAGAGCTAGTTCCAGGACAGGCTCCAAAGCCACAGAGAAACCCTGTCTCGAAAAACAAAAAAAAAAAAAAAAACAAAAAAAACAAAAACAAACAAACAAAAAAAAAAAACCTCTTTCCCTGCAGCAGAGGCAGGGAAAGTTCAGGGTCCACTTTTGACAACAGTCAAACGCTTTTTGTGTTGATTTGTTTTAAGCTTCTTTTCTCTTAAAGACTCAACTTCCTGAGCCTCAGTTTCTCTGGTTAGATGGCTGGGGGCTCAAGGTTGGGTGTCGAGGCTGAACTTGTCTCAGAGTGCTAGACTGGTCTCATCACTACGATTTAGGAATTCACTGTTCTTAAAAAATTTGTTAAATTTTATATGTATGGAGGGGGCAAAGGTCAGAGGATAACTTGCAAGAGTCAGTTCTCTCCTTTTCCTATGTGGGCCTCAGGGATTGAACTCAGGTCATCAGGCTTGGTAGGAAATGCCTTTACCCACTGAGACATCTTGCTTGCCAGGAATTCACCCTTCTTGCCCCCAGAGAGCCTGGCTGTCTTCCCTATTCACTATCTGCCACTTTCCTCCCGAGAGCCTATTGCACTAGACCCCTGCGTGGTCAGCTTACCACCTGCAGTAGGGGTACCAGCTTCTTAGAAATGCAAATTCGGAGCCTCACGGTTGACCTACACGATACAAAAATCTGGGGCTGGGCCTAGCAATCTGTGTTTTAACAAATGCAAATTCTTCTGACCTGTTCTGCAGCTCAAGAAAGGAACCAGGAACTTCTAGGTTGAAACAAGGGCAAAGCCCCTCCTTTCTTCATTCCTCATGCATGTACCTGAAGTAGCCCCAAAGTCTACCTTAGTAGGTTAGGGGTTCTGACTTCAAGCCCTGGGTCTTTCTTGGGATCTTAGACAATGATGCCTTTGCTGCCCAAAGCAAAATCTCACCCTGCAGCTTCCCCACTCTGCTCATTTTCCCAAACCTTACAATGACACACACACACAAAAAAAGGCAGGTAAAATCCAGTTCTTGCCCACTTGACTCTGGCTGGCATTTTGTGCATGCAGGTCCCTCTGTCTAGCACACCGGCACTCTGTCTAGCACAACGGTCCTCCGTCTCTTTGGGGGAGGGGGCGGGGCTTTGCCAACTCCCTAGGTTAGGCGATTATTTCCCTTCCTACATTCTTAGAGTTCCTGTCTCTCATAGGGCTTGAACTTGTTAGTTGTTTGTTTGTCTCCCTCAACTAGACTGTAAGTGCCATTTGGGCAGGGACTTGCTTGTTAATCTTCCTAGTGTCCCACATAGTATCTGGCTTTTGATTTGTGTTTAATAAATCTGTCAAATGAATTAATGTCTAAAGTAGGAGATGATATCAAATAATGTCCTTTCTTAAGCTTCTCCTTAAGCTCTGGTGTTGACTATCCAAGCAGGGCATGGATTGCTCTCAGACAGTCTCTTCCTTCTGCATCTCACTGTGTGCCCCAAGCTGTGCTGGCTCTGCCTGGGGAAGGCAAGAGGAAGCTCTTGGGAGACAGCTTAGCTTGTGTTCTGTGTCCTCCTGGAGTAGGACCCCATGATACTGTGCAGAGGAAGAGCAATGAATGAGGTATCTAAAGGTGCAGGGTGTGACTGGACACATCACTGTCCCTCCTTTGCATGTTTCTTCTGCCATCCAGTGAAGGTGTGGGGATGAATGGTCTTAGTGTAGCAATCCTTCCTGACCAAGTGAGGGTTTGGCCCAAGACTCCCTAGGGAATGTCGAAAAGCGTGCTAGTACGGTATTTTCTTCCTATTGAGTTGAGAATTGTCATCTTCTCACTTAAAGGAAATGCCTTGAGGCTTCTCCGGTATACCTCCATTGCCAACATCACTATTCTTATGCATTGGGGCCACTGTTGTGTGAAATAAGGAGTGACTGCACGAGACAGGATCCCAGTGCAACAGTTGGTCTGATAACGGAGATGGCTGGTGAATGACTAACTGGTAGGGAACAGACACATGGGACAAGGAGTGATTCATGTTTTAAGAAAAAAAAATGGCTTTATCGTGCCTTAAGAAAAAAAATGGCTTTATCGTGCCACTCAGAGCAATCTACAACTTAAAATGTATGGATTGTGGTTTCTGGAATTTTGCATTTAATATTTCCAAACCATAGTTGATAACTGAATCAACCAAGGAGGGACTGTTACAGTCACTGACACTGGCGCCTGAGTCCTTCCAGGCTTCACCTGGAAAATGAACCAACAGAAGTCTCTGTTTCACGGGGTTGCTTTGGGAATTAGATGAGAAAACACATATGGAACGCTTAGCACAATGTGGGCACACATTCGGTAAATGTTAGCTGTTATTACTGTTCTGGCTACCGCAGTTTGGGTCAAACCTGCTTGAATGCCTAAATGCCTAAGAAAAACGAATACAGCCGGGTTCACACACAGCCTGGGGTGACAGCAGATACGCAAAGCTGCCATAGCACAAGGACAATGTGCGAGGTGGGGAGGTGGCTGCCTAGGGAGAAAAAGGCTTTATGGGAGACGAAGAGATGGTGTTTGTGTTAGACACAGTCTTGTGGTAGTCGGGCCAGTGTGTGCAAAGGCAGTGTGGCATTTTATCCCGAAGAGTTTCACGTGGTTGAAACAAAACCTTGTGGGTGGTAGGGACAGAGTGAGTGACTGCAGAATCGGAGAGGCTGAGTAGCTCCAGACCTGTGGAGGAGCCTGGCCTCGACTGGCTGGGGTGCGGATTGGGAAAGAGAGTTAGCAGACCAGGAAGGATTTGCATTTCAAAAGCAGCTTTCCAGGTGGTGGGAGATGCTGACTTAGGGTAAAAGAGTAGAATTGTTGATCAGGATCGGGTCAGGGTCTAGCCTGATAAACTCAAGAGGAGCCAGCTGTGTGTGTGTGTGTGTGTGTGTGTGTGTGTGTGTGTGTATGTGTGTGTGCGCGCGCGTGCGTGCGTGTGTGTGTGTGCGACTTCTCTTGAACTTCGAGATCGTCTTAACTGGAGAGTGGGCACCTGGCATCCAGACCTGTAGAATCTGTTACAGTGTGTTACCTTCCCGAGGCCCTAGCCCAGGGAGCTCACAGCCACAGATCTATATTCTCTCGGTTCTGGAGGCTGGAAGCCCGCCGTCCACAGTCATCCAGGTGGTACCTTCTGCTTCTGGAAGTCTGCTCCCTGCTTCGCACTGGCTTCTGGAGAAGGTCAGCTGTGGTGCCTTTGATATGCCGCCCGGTCTGTCTCTGTCACCACTGACTTTCTCCCTGTCTTTGCAGCTCCTTTCTTTTAAGGTTTAGGACCTGCCCTAATCCTCTGCATTCTCATTTTAATTGAACTAATCTATCTGCAAAGACCCTATTTCCAAATAAGGTCATATTCTGAGGTTCTGCTTAGACAAGATGGGAAAGGGTGGGTGTCACTACTCAACCTACAAAAGACAGAAGACAGGAAAGAGCATAGGCCTTAGAGTCCTCAAGCTCAGATCCAAATTTAGGCTCTGAACAGAGTGCCCATGAGTCTTAGGTAGGGTGGGTCAGTTATGTTTTTCTCTGTCTTATTTTTTTTACCTATGTAATGAGGACAACAGTTCCTACAGTATGTTATAGAGGCAAGAGTGATCAGGTTGAAGTTGTGAGCACATTAATTGGGGTGGTGCACAGTAGTTACTCAGTTATTACTTCCTCTGGGGCTCCCCCCTTTCTGCCCTGAGTATCTGAGAAAATATTTAACCTTGTTACATTTCAGATGTGAAAAATTATCTTCTAGAGTCTAGAATTGGTCTAGAATCATCTAGACCAAGCCTGCCAGATTCCAAATCCCAGGAGATAATGAGAAAGCTCTTTGTGAATTGCTTAAGGGTTTGTTGTTGTGATTTTTAATCATAACCTTCATCATCATAATAACCCTTGGCTATTGCCACATCCGTTGCACCTCCACAGAGTCCAGCCCAGCCCACTCTTCTCCCAGGAGGGCCTCTTCTCCCTTACATAGAGGCTTTGCCTGTGAAGTATTACCAGGCTCAAAGTTGGGGAAGCCACGGACATGATTCTTGTTGTTTCCTTCCTTGGCCTGGGGAGGGAAACTTAGACTAAGAGGGAATGACACCCCAAAGCATCAGTGGCAACTGGGATACCTTATCTGTGGCTCCTGTTTTCCCCAGCTGCAACTTCCATCTCAGAAGCAGTTTAGGGCATGTAGATGCCTAGAGGGGGCCCTAGACGGAGGTCATGGTTCAGCTGGGATGGTCAGCATCAAGGAAGAGGGCTCAGAAACTGGAGAGACAAATCAGCTGGTGAGAGTGCGTGCTCGACTTGCTGAGGACCCAGGTTCCATTCCCAGCACCCAGTGGGTGGCTCCTAGCTGTAACTCTATTCCCCAGAGATCCAGCGCCCTCTTGTGGCTTTATTGGCCACCACACACACACAGTATGCGCACATACAGGGAGGCATATACTCATACAGATAAATCTCTAAAAAGAAAAGAAAGAGGTCCTTGGGGCCGAAGTGAGCCAGCAGTACCTGTGTGGCTGACCTGGCAGGTTGTTTTATTACCAGCCTGGCAGTGGCTGCCACTCTCTGCGCTCCAGTGGGCGGAGAGAAGGCTTCCACAGCAGTGTGGAGAGCCAATGATACCCCATTGGCAGGCCTGTGCTTCCCTGCAGACTGGGTCCTTGTGATCCTTACCTTGGGAAGGCCCAGGAAAGGGGTGAGGGGAGAGGATTTATCCTCTCTTGGCAGTTTCTGAGAAATCATCTTCCTTTCCACCTCACTTTTCTCCTCTCCTCCTTCCTCCTCTTGTTCCCTCTCATTCTCTCCATCTTGCCGTTCTGCCTTCCTCTCCACCTTCTCTTGAGATTGTAGGTCTAAAGATAAAGTCAAAGTCCACAGAGCCACTTCAGGTGACTGATTTGGGGCTAGGGAGGATTAGAAAGCCTGGGGCTGTCAGAGAGACTTGGAAATCATTGCTGTCACTTACCGGCTTCTGCTTTGCATCTGGTGCTGAGCTTCCTGGGGCTTCTGACTCTTAATCCTTGCCACCACTACCCAGGGACACAGACTACAATCCCTGCCGTGTCAGAGGAGGCTAAATAACATGCCCAGGGCATACCTGGTGCTCAGCCAGCAAAAGGCCCATCTAGGATTCAAATCTTGATCTGGCCAAAGCCCACAGGTATTTTTGAGTCTTTCTTGGGGCCAGTGAGACCATTTAGGGGTCCACAGAGGTACATACAGTTGATCACATTCTATGAACAAATTCTTCATTCTAAGCACAGAGCCTTCAAGACAGAACTTCTACTCGAAGCCTGTGCTTTTCCACAGTGTCAGATACTACAGGTCCCAGGACTAGCCACGACTGAGTCCATCTTGTTCTGGGTAGCTGCCCATCTCTGGGAGAGATATGGCATCAGAGGAAGGACAAGACACATTTGAAGGTCTTTTGATTTTATTTATTACTTATGTATTTATTTTTGAGACAGGGTCTCACTATGTGGCTGTGTTTGTCCTGGAACTTGTTATATAGGCTGGCATCAAACTCACAGAGATCCTCCTGCCTCTGCCTCCTGAGTGCTGGGATTAAAGGCCTGGGCCACCACACCTGGTTTCCTTTGCTTTTTTCCTAGTTGTTTCTCCACTGACCACCTTAATTTCTCATAGATGATGTCTTATGCTGGGTCCCCTCTCCCACCCTTGCCCATTGACTATCAGCTGGGTAGCCCGGCCCAGCTCAGCCACCCACCTGCTTGCCTGAGACCTTGACCAAGGAGTTATACAGTTTCTAGCCACAGAGGCCTCTCCACAGGCAAGGAAGCAAAAACTGAGTAGGTATAATCACTCAAGGGAGAGTCTCATGCCCCTAAGTCCTAGGGTTCCCAAATATCAGGATTTTTAGACATTGTTCTTGCTGAACAACACAGGAGGGCTGGTTTAGCCACCTTCCAGGATTCACCTTAGAGATATCTGTAAACTTCTGAAGCAGCAGGCATATTTTTTGCACTGTCCCAAGGAGGGCGGATTGGATGACGAGACAATCTACCTGCATTTTCTTTATTTTTTTTCCTACCTGCATTTTCTAAGTCTTTGTGTCCCCACAAAAGTTTAGGACGGCCTCTTCAGTTTGTTTGCTTGTTTTGTTTTTGAGACAGGGTTTCTCTGTATGTCTCTGGCTGTCTTGGAACTCACTCTGTAGACCAGGCTAGCCTCAAACTCAGAGAGATCCACCTGCCTCTGCTTCCCATTAAAGACAAGTGCCACTATGCCCAGCACCTCTTCATATGTTCATATGTATATATATGTTCATATGTATATATGTCCATATGCATATATGTCCATATGCATATATGTTCATATGCATATATGTTCATGTGTATATATGTTCATATATATGTGTTCATATGTATATATGTTCATACATATATATATATATATTGTTTGTTTGTTTTTAAGACAGATTCTCACTCTTAGCCAAGGCTGACCTGGAACTTGTGTCTTTCCCCTGCCTCAGTCTCCCATGTGGAGGGGCTCAGAAGGAGGGGAGAGCAGGAAGCTTCTTTTTGCCAAGAATAATAATTTGCAGGACTGATGGCTCTTGATGCCACTAACTGAGAGCAGAGGGTTTGGGGGGGCTTGGGAAGTGGGACTGGGAGGGGAGCTTTTGTTGGAGGTAATGGGACGCCAGTGAGGGTTGCTTAGAAGTGGCCCTGGGTGTCCAGCTCTTCTCTGTGGGGGCTGGCGCTAAGGATGCCTTGAAGTGGTCTTCAGTTCTGGCCTTTGCAGAGCTGTCTCTGTACCTGGCCAAGGTCAGGATTTGAATTCTGGTCTGTCTGAGTGTACGGTGGAAATGTCAAGATCTCTAAAGATCAGAAAATTGACAGAGTAAAAAAATATGCCCGCCTGACTCCCCGCGCCTCCCCCCCCCCGTAGGATAACAGGTGTGAGCCGCTATGCTCAGCTTCAGGACTTTTACGGAGTTAGAACTAAGGTCTAGAGAAGGGCCAATGGGAAGCCAACAGAGGGGCCATGTGGAGAGAGTGTTCCGAGATAGGATCTTGGGTACACTGCTGACTAGTTTTGCTTTGAAGGTGCTAAGTGACTGTGGATCAGTCCCTTCCTTATTCTGAATCTCAGTTTTCCCATGTAAAGTGGGGGTTCAGCAAGATAATATCAAGGTTTCATGCAGCCTTGATCTGGGCTTCTGGAAGTCCTGTCTCCTGCTGCCCAGTGTGTCTTCTCCTTTTGGGCCTCTGTATCACCTCCTCTGGGGACCTGTCCTCAACATCCATCTCCTGAGATTCTGGACAGAGCCTGGATTCAGGTTCCTCCTGTCCCCTCCCACGTGTCAAACCACACGCCTGGGCCTGCAGGTCCCTGCTCGCTCTCTCCCTCTATGCCCACTTGCCAGAAGTGTGGCAGGTGCCTGCGAGTCTGGGGAAGTTGAAGGTGGTTTCTCTGCAGGTCTGTCTGGATACTGGTGCCAAGCGGAGTACAAGCAGAGCTCCTGTCCAGAGACTCATGGGCCACAACCCATGCTCGCCTACATCAGTCTTTGCCCTTGTCCCTTGTTCCCCCTGCCAAGAAGGCCAGCTTTGCCTTTCCAAATCCCTGTCAGACTCCTGCACACTTTTTCAAGTTTCTGCTCACGTGCCAGCCTCTAGCCCACAAAGCCTCACAAGCCCTCCTCCACCTCACAGTGAGATTCTCCTCACCTCCTCTACATTCCCATAGTGCCTTATCTAGTCCCTTCTGGGGACAAGTTCTGCTGCACCTTAGCTTTATCTGAGAGCTGTCTGATCTCTTTTCTACTGAGGTCTCATTCTCTGCTCCCCAGCCTCCTGCACAGAGCAGGTACTTAATCCAGTCCTGAAAGTTTTATTGGCTGAGAGCTGCCTCCAGCCTGGAGCTAGGCTGGTTTCTCTGGAACCCCTGTGGCCCACATCAATCACTGGAGGCCACAACTTCTCACATAGCTCCTCCTTTATTTGTGGGTTGGAGAAAGGCCAAGCAGGGCAGTAGCTAAGAACTTAAATTCCACCCCCCCATGCTTCCATTTGCTGGCTGTGACTTCCTTTCAGCAAGTCCTGATTTTTCTCAGGTTAAAATAAAGGGATAAGGCTGGGCGTGGTAGTGCACACCTGTAATTCCAGCACTAGGCAGACCGAGGCAGGAGGATTGTGAGTTTGAACCCAACATGGGCTATATAGAAGTACTGTCTCAGTCCCTGCTTCCCCCCCCAACAAAACAAAACAAAACAAAATCAACAAGCCAAATCAAAGAGGCAAATACGTTGAGGTGTGGAGAACTAACTGGAGTCCTGCGTAAAGTGCCCAGAGAACACGGCGGAGCATAAGTGGCCAATACGCAGGTATAATCCGTTATTTTTAAATTAATATGATTGCTTCAGCAAATGAAGGACTTCCTCATGGCCAGAGTGAAGTCTTTCAACAGTTCTGAGGTCTTCAGGGTCTTAGGTCACTGGGGGCCGGTGAGACTCTCGTGTAAGGAGCTAGCTTCCAGCCGAGAGGTGTCTGAGTGAGCGAAGCACTGGGCTGTGGGGAACAGAGGTGCCGCTAGGCTGGAAGGGCATGAGCTAGGAGAGTCTGGAGACAGCTGCTTCCTGTGCAGCATGCGGGTGGGGGAGGGAGTGTGTTTATATGCAGGAAAGAGCAGAGTGGAAACACAGCCCTAGAGTCTCCGAGTGGAGGGGCTCAGGAGGAGGGGGAACAACAAGCTTCTTTTTGCCAAGAATAATAATTTGCAGGACTGATGGCTCTTGATGCCACTAACTGAGAGCAGAGGGTGGGAGGGGGGCTTGGGAAGTGGGACTGGGAGGGGAGCTTTTGTTGGAGGTAATGGGAAGCCAGTGAGAGTTGCTTAGAAGTGGCCCTGGGTGTCCAGCTCTTCTCTGTGGGGGCTGGCGCTAAGGATGCCTTGAAGTGGTCTTCAGTTCTGGCCTTTGCAGAGCTATCTCTGTACCTGGCCAAGGTCAGGATTTGAACTCCGGTCTGTCTGAGTGTACGGTGGAAATGTCAAGATCTCTAAAGATCAGAAAACTGGCAGAGGAAAAGATCTGCCCACCCACCCCCCGGGCCCCATTAGACAGAGGGAACAGAGGCTCACTGCCTAAGAGCCTTGTGGGAACTCGCTTCTGAGCCTGTGGTGGGCTGTGGATCTAGGTCTGTGTTAGGGTTTGGGAGAAGGGTGAGGTGGGTGCCAGGGAACCCAAGGGTCGGAGATGCTGATCCGGTGTCAGGTTGGCAGCCATCTGTTGCCAGGAGTGTGGGATCCAGGTGAGTGGGATGTGCGCAGGCTGGAGCGTTCACTGTTCCAGGTCTCCCTTCTGGAAAAGGAGAAAGGGCTGGGTAGGTGGGAGCTAGAGGCGTGTTGAGATGTGGGGGAAGCCGGAGGGTGGCCCGAGATGAATGAGGAGGCTGTTGCCAAGCAGCCAGAGACTGGGGGAAACTGCAGAGCCGCTCTCACTGTGGGGCTGGCCCTGACCAGCCTGTGCCGGTGGGGTCTCGCCCGTGCAGCTGATAGATTAGAGCTCCCAGGTTGTGGTGGGACAATTAGATCAGGAGTGGCCTTCGGGGCTGGAGACTTCAAGCCGTGTTCCTGACGTGCCCTCCCTGGCTGTTGTTCTAGGTTTTGTGCTGTCAAAAGGGTCAAGCAGTCCCAGTCTACTAAGACAGTCCTTGCCCATCCCTTCTGCCAGTCTGCCCACCTACCCAGGCCTGTTTTATTCCAGTTTACTTCGCCTCTTTATTTGCTTGTTAAAAATATTTATTGATTAGCCACCTACTACGCATCAGGCATTGCCTCTGATTTGGAGGAGGGAACTAACGCCGGCCCTTTCCCTCTTCTCAGCCTCCAGTCTTTTAAGTCCCCTTGCCTTCAGGTACAACTTTTTGCTGGATTTGTCTTCAGGTGAACTGAAAGCCAATCAGAGTTAATTGTTAAACCTAATGGCTGCTGAGTTTCACCCTGCTGGGCTGGCTGGAGGGGGCTGTGCTGGCCTTGTTCCCCAGGAGAGGGGTGGAACTACCCAGGTTTTTCTGGTCTATGCTTGCTATCTCTTTCCTACTATGAGGTGGGGGGGGCTCTCCTTCCCAGGGGGGGCAGCCTACCACTTGGACCCTCTCCCCTGCCTCCACAGAGGTGAGCCTGGGACATGTCTGTTTGAGTCCTGGCCCTGGTCCAAGGCCCTCTGCTTGAGCGCTCTTGGGAAGGCTGGTGGATTCCAGGGTGCTAGCCCCCAGGGGACCCAGAATGCAGCCAGTGTACTGCACCAGCCTTGCCTGCTGTGGGTCTTTGATGAGGAGAGACAAGGAAGAGGTGACAGGGGCCCAAACCCTCTGTACTATCGAGTCCATAGGGGCTCCACTGACAGCTGCAGCGCCCCGGGCCGTTCTACTCACTACCGCAGCCCCCAGCCTTTCACTGGGTTTCTTGTTCCATGCCCTTCCTCCCTCTATTCTTTAGGCACAGACTTCCTTGAGCATAGGGCAAAGGCTTATTTCTTCTGTAGAAGCCGAGCCTGAGGCCCCTGACAAATTTTAGGGATAGCTCAGCTAAAACTTCTAGGTCAGCAGGCCCTGTCAAAGCTGGTGACCTTTGGCAAACGGATGCCTCTCTGAGCTACATTGTCATCCTCTGAACTCTGATCCCTCTATCACCAACACTGTGGATGTAACAGGCTGCAGAGGTGGATATTAACATTGGCCTCAGCAGGGGGGTGTAAAATGAGTAGCTACGGCTCTTTTCTGACTTGGCTGTTCCTCTGAAGCTTAGCTCTGGGCCAGACCCAAAGAGGTCGCCACCTTACACCCCAAAGACCTGCTGTAGAGTGCTAGTTTCAACAGAGTGGCTACTGAGCATTCCAAATGTGACTAGTGAGGCCAAAGAACTGATTCTAAATTCTGTTAATAATTTCATTTTAATCAATTAAACATTTAAAGCAATATTCCATTTAGTTGTAGACAAACTTCTATGAATGTTTGGGAAGTAAGATTTGTCAATGTGCTTTTTCAATTTTAAAAGCTAAATATTGGGGGATGGCAAGATGGTTCAGAGGTTAAGAGCACTAACTGTTGGCTGCTCTTCCAGAGGTCCTGAGTCCAATTCCCAGCAACCACATGGAGGCTGACAACCATCTATGATGAGATCTGGTGCATACATGCAGACAGAACATTGAATACTCCTGTGGGATAATGCTCTTGTACCCTGTAAAAATTTGTCACTTGTATTGGTTTAATAAAATGCTGCTTGGCCAGGAAAGGGCTTATTTGGCTTACACTTCCACATCACTGTTCATCATGAAATGAATTCAAAACAGGAACTCAAACAGGGCAAGAACCTAGAGACAGGAGCTGGTGTGGAGGCCATGGAGGGGAGCTGTTTACTGGCTTGCTCCCCATGGCTTGCTCAGCCTGATGTTACAGAATCTAGGACCATCAGCCCAAGGATGACACCATCCACAATGGGCTGGGTCCTTCCCCATCAATCACTAATCGAGAGAATGCTCCACAGGCTTGCTACAGCATGATCTTATAGAGGCACAGAGGATTTTCTCCGTGTTAACAGCAACCTTGGCTGTCCTAGAACTTGCTTTGTAGACCAGGCTGTCCTGGAACTCTGAACATACAGAGATCTGCCTACTGGGATTAAAGGCAGGCGTCACCAAGCCCTATTATAGACGCACTTTCTTATTTGAGGTTCTTTCCTTTCAGATAACTCTAGCTTGTGTTAAATTGACATAAAACTGTCCAGCACTATTGCTCCTCCTGCCTCAGGCTCCTCAGTTAGCTACGATGGCAGACATCTGTCACTGTGCCAGCTTTAGGTCATCCTTCTACTGGACAGTGTGGTTATAGCCAGTGTTGAATTGGACACATTTGAATAACACTACAAGGCTCTGGAAAGACTAGTTGTCTGAGGGACTCTGGGGAGACAGCAGGCCTGATATTCCTATCTCACCCCCAAACCCAGAGGAATGCTTCTTGGTGAGACGTCACCCTGGATCATCCCATAGCCTCCAGGCTAACAGTGCTTCTCATTTTGGCTCTGCCACTTGCTCTGCATGATACTGGGTCCCTTACATCTGTCAGTGAGACTGATGGCGCTGGCGAAGTCATCCCAGGAAGCGGCTAGCATGCCTGATTCAGACTGGCAGTCACTGCTATTTCCTCTTTGGATGCTGCTACTACTGCTGCATCCACTGCTTGGGTGAGAAGTGGACCAGAGGGACACATGGGAGCTGGGATGGGGAACTGGGGATGCTTTGTGTGGTACCTCCATCAGTGGCTTCCCTTCGGGGACCTCTTTGGATCTCCTTATATGCTATGCCAGTGATCAGGTAAAGATAAGTCCCTGTTTTGCAGATGAAGAAAACAGAGGCCTTTCCAAGGAAAAATTCCTAGCTACATAAGCAGAGCACTAGTGCAGGACTTCCCAATCCTGTGTCGGTGATGTTGGGGCCGGTGTTAGCAAGGCCTCTTTTCTTTAGATTGCTATAGGAGACAGGAGCAGCTGAGGATTGGTATTGTTCATCTCCTGTAACAGGAGAGGGTTATCCCAGTTTGCTTGCCATTGCTCTGATAGAAACCATGACCAAAGCAACTTGGAGAGGAAAGGGTTTATTTGGCTCACACATCCCAGGTCACAGTTCATCCCTGAGTAAAGTCAGGGCAGGAACTCTAGGCACGAGCTGAAGCAGAAACCATGGCGGACACTGCTTACTCACTGGCTCATTCTGCCTGCTTTTCTACACAACCCAGGACCACTGGCCCGGGGGTGGCATGGCCTACAGTGTGTTAGGTCTTCCTAATCACTAATCAACCCCCACCCCCCCGCCAGACTGCCTACAGGCAAATATGATAGAGACAATTCCTTAATTGAATTCCCTCCTTGTATCAAGTTATCAAAAAGCCAATCAGCAGAGTGTCTTTTTTGTTTGTGTTTGGTGTGTGTGTATGTGTGATATGCATGTGTTTGCCTGTATTTGGAGGCCAGAGGATAGGCTGTGCTGGTGTTCTGCAGGTGCCACCCTCTCACTCAGCCCCATCCGGTACCCCCAGCCAGGGTCTCATTATATAGCTTTGGCTGTCCTGGACTCTGCTATATCGAATGGGCTGTTCTTGAACTTCCAGTGATCTTCCTGCCTCTGCCTCCTGAACGTTGTGATTACAGGCTCATATCACCCCTCCTGGCCCTGAGAGAGTCCTGACACTGTTCAGTGTAGCTGTGTTGTCCTGGAGCTGGAGATACAGAGGAGGAAAGGTGCCGGGAAGAGAGGGTGGAGGTGCAGGAAGGCAGGCTGGAATCACACAGAAAGATGGTGGCCAGTTGGTGCGTCTGTTTGTTTAGATTCAGCCCTCTGCTCAGCCCTGGCAGAACTGTAGCCTCCTCTCCTGTCCGGTCCCCAGAGAGAGCTTCTGAGAAAGAGGCTTTTGTCCACCAGTTCCTTCTGTTTTCTTCTTAAGGTAGTTGCACATGCGAGTGCCCTGGGGCGCATGCATGTGTGGGTGCTGTAGGACGCATGGCATGCAGCACACACTGCCATTGCTACTGATGTCATCCCTACCCATTCCACATCCTGAAACCAGGGCTTTTCTGTAGCAATCTCCTTTCTGGATAGCACTGGGAGACCACAGGCTTTCTCGCCAAGGAGGCCCTAGTCAAAGTCCTCTCCTGCAGAGAGTTTCCCTCTGATCTTAGGCAGGTCATTTGGAATTGTTTCAGCCTCACTTTCCTTATCCAAAAAGAAACAATGAAGACAATGTACTGACAGTCAGGCGGTGGTGGTGTACACCTTTGATCCCAGCCCTCAGGAGGCAGAGGCAGGTGGATCTTTGTGAGTTCGAGACCAGCCTGTTCTGCAGAGTGAGTTCCAAAACAGCCAGGGCTACACAGAGAAACCCTGTCTTGAAAAACCAAATAGTACACAGACAACCTAGTAGTTAAGATCCTGGGTCCAAGGCCCATGTTATAGGGCACACCTTTAGTCTTGATATTGGGGAGGAAGGGGCAGTCTGTGAGTTCAAGGCCAGCTTGGTCTGTATAGTGAGTGCCAGGCTAGCCAGGGCTATGTTGAGAGATAACTAACTCAAAGAAGGAGCAGGAGCAGCAGCAGCAGCAGCAGCAGCAGCAGCAGCAGCAGCAGCAGCAGCAGCTACACCATTCCCACCCCCTCCCACCTCCCACTCCCCACACACCATCTATGTCCTGTGGTGATATTTTGTGCTCTAACAAATAAAGCTTGCTTGCAGATCAGAGTGTGGAGCCAGCTACTAGTTAGCCAGAGTTAGTCAGGCAGTGATGGCACACACCTTTAATCCCAGTGCTTGGGCATCACACGCCTTTAATTCCAGCACTAGGGAGGTGGAGACAAGAAGGGATACGCTGGGCAGAGAGAGGAATATTAGCGTGAGGAGGCAGGAACTCAAGGCATTCAGTCTGAGGATGTGTAGAGATGGTGGCTGTTGCGGGGGCGGGGGCGATTGTCCCAGCTCTGCCACTCACTAATGTGGTCTTCAATGTGTTAGCTCAGGATGTTCATGTGCATACAGAGTCCTGTTGGAGAGGATGGACCTCTCCGTAGGGTCATCCTAGTCCTCTAGATGCTGGTGCAACTGCTCACACCTTCTCTAGATTAGGAGGGAAGTGACTGCCCGGGCCACAGAACAAACCAGGCCTGTGTGACTTCAGAGCCCAAGTTCACAAACCATTGTCTGTTTTCCTCCTGTTCATCTGATCGTCATGTTTCTTATGACACGGAAACATGGAGGTTGGTGCTCCTGAGTGCATGAGGACTCCAGTCTCTCCTCCAGACTACACCGCCCATTGTGAACCAGGCCAGGCCTGCGATGGAACTCAAAGAGGAAGCAAAGGGACTTAAAACCTCCATGAACAGAGTGCTAGTGTTAGAAAGGCTCCGAGAGATGCCTAAGCCCAACCACACTGTGTCACGGATGGGGAGACTGAGGCAGAATGGTCAGGTGGAGACAGTGATGGGTGTGTGTGCTTTTCCCTGGGTGCTGGAAACCTCTGGACTGCTGTGGAAGAAAGCCCTGAGGAGAGGGCCCTCCTGTCTGTCCCCAGGGCACCGTGAAGCCTGTGGGACCCCACTGCACTTTGTTTTCTCTCTGGCTGCTTAGCCCAGGCTCCTTCCTCCTCATTAATTGCCCCACAGTTAGTTTCTCAGGCCTGTGGCTTCACCGTGGCTTCACCGTGGCCTTAGAATAAGAGCTCATCCTCACAGAAGTTTCCAGGGCTCTGCAGACCCCCTCCTGCCCTCCTGCCTCCGGCCTTCCTGTTTAACAGGTTCCACAACTTCCCAGGTTTCTTGGACCCTCCTGTGCCAGCCTCACATGCCTAACACTCTTCTCATTCCAGGTGCCTGGTGTAGGAGGCCTTCCCCAGGGAGCCAGTGTACAGAGGAGGGGTGAGTGCCCCAGAGGCTGTCTCCTGCTTCAGCTGAGGTTGGGCCCAGAGGTTCTAGACTGTTCTGTTACTGCTGAGGCAGCATGAAGGTTTGTCTAGGTCTCAGGTTTCTCTAAGGCTGACAAAGGAGGCAGTACTGAGGCGGTCCCTGTGGAAGCAGAGGCTGATGCCTTCCTTCGCTGGGCACTTTTTGGGCACACTCTGCCTGTGCCGCTTGCCCACCAAGAGTGGAGACAGCAGACCGGAAGCTGGATCTAGCTGGATCTGCGGGCCCTCAGCCCTTGCTTTGCTCAGCCACTCCTGGGTGGAGATTAGACTAGTCAGAAGGCAATTCCGCTCAGCTTTGCCACTGAGCACAATGGAACCTCCTGTTCTGTGGGTCCTAGAATCATGTATTCATGGTTCAGGCAGGCATTGGGGAGCCTAGGGTCAGGATAAATGAGATTTGTTGAACTTTCTAGCAGGAAAATTCTCTTTTGTTTTGTCTATTTTTTTTGAGACTTTTTTTTTTTTTAGGGAAATGTTTGTCGGAAATGAACCTCAAAGAATATTAACATATAGGATAGCTAAGTGGGTTGCATCCCCTTCTGAAGTTGAGGTAAGGCTAGAGAATTGGCTAATTCCTCAGGACAGGCAATGCCACAGACCTTTCTTTGGCTTTGGGTTAGATACTTCGCAAACCATTGGCTCAGCAAGGCACGGTGACACAGGCCTACAGTCCCCCACTAAGGAGGCTGAGGGAACGGTCCAGACCAACATGAAGGCTGGACTCACAACAATAAGATAAAGCAAAATAAATCAACAAACAGAAAAGGGAAATCAAAAATACTACTGGCTCACAGTAGGGTGAGGTTATAGAGCGGGCAGAAGCTAGTGACCTACATGGATTGAGAAAGTGTAAAGTCACTTGCTATTGTCACTGTGGGGCTGTTAGGCAGGATTGCCGTGGCTGTAACATTATTCTAGAATCTTCTAGTTTAGTTTTGGATACATATGAGGTACACACACGCACGCACGCACGCACGCCCATAGGGTCTGTGGTGGAGGGGCAGGCAGTGGTGTTGGGCCAGGCTGGGGCAGGTAGAATGAATGGCTAACGGAGCTGGAGTGTGTTATCCCTGAGTAGTGGGAGCAGGGGTGGCTTTAGCTCCATGTAACAGGAGCGATTTGGTTCCTTCCTGCCAGCACGCGGCCCCGCGGAGATCTCTGGGCAGGAAGCACGGGGAACAAGGAATTCTCTGTCCGCAACCGAAGGGCAGCCCAGACAGCAGGGGCGGTGGATTAGGAGTCCCCAGGAGGGGGCCTACACAGCAGTTCTCTGACATTTTGGTAAGCTCCTGTGTGCAGAGAGAGGGTGGGGGCATAGTAACAGGAGGCAGAGGTCCATCCGCTCAAGCATTTATTCTTCATGTTCCTCAAGCCCTCCCAGGAGCCAGGTTCAGAGGCCACTCTGTAGGACTCAGGGTAGAGAAAGAGAGACAACAGGTGTTAGCCACCATCTGTTTACTGAGAGAGCCAGGGGATGTGGGAGGGCATTAGTTTTCGCAGGCAGCCTGCTGTCCTGGAGGCCGCTGGCCCACTAAGTCCCACATACCTTCTCTGAGGTCTTAACCCTGTTACTTTTCTTTTCTGGACCTCAGCTCCATGTTTAATAGAATGTGGATGAGCACATTAGACCTGTTGAAGGGTTCCCAGCTGGGAGAGGCTGGGCCTAACTGCACAGGGGCAGTCCGGACATTGGCGGCACGGACTTGCTCCTCCTGCTCAGTTGACCTGGGTCAGATCATAGAACTGAGGATGAAGAATCAGGCTAACGTGCCATAAACCCTCTATCTTTCTCCCACTCCTCTTGTCTCTTCCCTTCGAGCTGTCCCCTGCCTCAGTTTATATGTCCGGCCATCAAAAAAGGACTGATTTCCTTCTAGGGTTTCTTTGTCAAGAGAAAGACCCTTGACTGGTCCCATTCTTGTTAGACGGGAATATTTTGAGTTGCTTGGCATAGATCAGGTCCCTGCCCATGTGCCTAACAGAGGGGTGAGGCTACCACCAGACCAAGGTCATGGTGACCGCTGCACAGACACCCCTGGACCATACATACTAGGGTTTTTGCTGAGTCCTGGTTATAGGAGGATGAACAGTTCATAGCCTGCAGGGGGCAGAAATGCCCCCCCTTCTATGTTGGGTATAGAACATCAACAGTGATAACAATCGCTTAACAATCGCTGCATCACCCTCTGTATGTGACCCGGGCAGCCAGTCTCCTCTCTGAGCGTGTTTCTGATAACAAGTGGAGCAATGATGGTACCCCCCCCCCCCCACTGATATGCTGGTGTAATTACACGAGGGAATATGGCTAGCACAAAGCCCTGAAGGAAGCAAAGGCCTGATAATGCAGCCTTGGTGACAGAGACCTGATGTGCTTTCAGACCCCACTGCTTGGCATGTGTTATCCTCGTGACAGTCCTTTGTATCTGCTGGGCTTCAGGGCCTTTGCTGAAACAACCGTCATCCCTGTGTCCTCCTGAGTGGGCTGGAGGTGTGTAGCTGTCGCTGCGACACATTAAGAGAGACGGGCAAAGCACAATGGGAGTTCAGAGGAGAGAGATCAGGGAAGAGGCGAGGAAGGGACCTTGGATCCAGTTGAATGGAGCTGGGATCTAAATGTTTGATTCAGGAAGGGCTCTCCCTGAGAGGGGAATGCCTGAGCAATGGCAGGGAAGGGAGAAGCAAGGGTCATTAGGTTTTCCTAGGGTTGGAAAGCTATGGGCAAAGATAGTGTTTTCGGCTTCCTCCAAAAGTGCCCCTTCCTTCCATTTTATTTTATTCAATAGTGTGAGAGAAATACTCGGTATGCTTCCACTCCCAGATATGAGGAGGCTAGCCCCATCTGGATGGTGGACCCACAGGGCATACTCGCTAGTAAACTTTAAGATTAGCCTCCCTTCACTCCAGCGGGTGGGGGATGGTCCATTGCCCAGAGTTCAGAGCTCCAAGAGGCAGGGTGACTTCTGGTGGTCTTTCTGGGGAGAGGGCTTCCTAGCCTCACTCTGAACTACAGGTGGAAACAGGTGGCACTGACCCTTGAAGAGCCACCTCTCTTACTGGGCAGACAGTTGGACAATACCTGTCTCTGGGATCAGGGAGAACCAAGGAATGAGTTTGCTGTTAGTGGCAGTCGTACTTACTAAAGAACTTACAGCATGTTATTATATCCCCATTTTATAGGAGAGGACCCCAAAGTTCTAAGGAAAGCAATGGCATGTCTTTGTCACACGGAAGGTAGCTGTGTGTCTTCTGAAGGAGGGACAGACTCATGGGAGACTCATTGAGGAAGCCTGCACTTCCTTCCCCTGCTTTTGCCTCCTTATGGTCCCCCTGACTCCAGATGCACTGCCTGCTCCCCAGCTTCTCTCACCTGTAGTAACAGGTCATCCCTTGACTTATTTGCCTGCCTGCAACCAGAGGGGCTATGTAAGCAGAGGTTTCTCTGTCCCACCCTGTCCTGCAGCTGCTTTTAAATAATCACCCAGAGGCTTAATATTAATTACAAAATATTTGACCTATAACTCAGGCTTATTGCTAACTAGCTCTTACATTTATATTAACCCATTTCTATTAATCTATGTATTGCCGTGTGGTCCTCTGGCATCTTGCTTCTTGGGCAGCTGGCTCACATCTTGCTCACCTTCCACCTAGCTTTATTCTGCCTGGCTATAGGCCAATTTAGTTTTTATTATCAACCAATAAGAGCAGCACATTCATTGCATATGGAAGGATCATCCCACAGCAGGGCTGTTTGGGGAGGGTCCTGGCTGTAGAATGTTTCCCAGATAAGGTTCAGATATCCAGCATTCCTCTGTGGCTCCACGTCCTGGAGTTTCTCTGATCTTCTCTAGCTCACATAGACTAGAATACAAGTACCTTAAATTTTCCCACAGAAGAATTCTCAGTTCCTCTCTCTCTCTCTCTCTCTCTCTCTCTCTCTCTCTCTCTCTCTCTCTCTGATTTTCCTCTATAATCCTGAAGTACAGGACAGAAACATGAGTTGTTTTGAGATAGTCTCCTAGATTACCCAGGCTGGCCTTGAATGCACCTTAAAAAAACTTAGGATGACCTTGAACTTCTGATCTTCCTCCTGCTGGGATTTCTGGCTCCCATTGCCCAACACCTGGTCTATGTAGTGCTGGGGACTGAGACTGGCTTTTACACGCATCAAGTAAGTAGTCTACCAGCTGAGTCAAATCCCAAACCTTAATAGTCCCTTTTTGTGGGTAGATTAACTGAGGCTCACAGAAGGCAAATGACTTCTCCGGGGACGCACATTTAGCATAGCAGAGCTAGGTTTCAGTGCACAGGAGTGCAGCTCCTCCTTCCCATTGCCTGTTGCTGGCAGCCATGGGGAGCTTTGGGGGTGTTCTCTCAGTTCCTCCCCACTCCAGTACCCCTTCCTTGATCTAGGCCAGTGTGTGCGTGCGTGTGTGTGCGTGCACGCTCACACACATGCACACGTGGGCATGTGAGCATCTTGCCTATACTTCCCGAGAACTGCAGAATAAGGCCTCCTGTGTTTTCAGGTCCCATAGCTCCCTCTCCAACCCATTGCTTTTCCCATCTTAGCCAATGTAACAAGCTGGGCTTCCTTCTGACAACCTGAACAAGAGTGAGCATTTGATGGGTTTGGGTTCCTTCTGTGAGATGCTAGAAGCATGGGCTGCTGCCTGCTATCCAAGTAGTAGATGGGGAAACTGAAGCCAGGATTGGCAGTTGTTGTCATCCTGGTACTAGAGAGGCCCAGCTGGGAAGAGGCCGGGCCTGGGCTGATAGGAGTGGGCTCTCCCTGGGGAAGCCCAACACAGTGAGTGCACTCTCTAAGACAGTGTGTTCAATGTTTACCTTGTGCGCCACTTCAGTCCCAGAAAAGTTCTAAGGAGTGCTTTGGGTTTTTCCAGAAAAGTAGTGCCGTGTATGAACCAAAACTAGAGATTTAAGCTTCTGAGAGCACTAGGCTCTTGTAAGCCCCAAAGGGATCCTGGGATCATTGGGGATGGTTGTACAAGTCTGGAAATACTCTAGAAGCCTTTTAGTTATATGAAAAGCTTTATGGCAGGTGAATGACCTCTCTCATAACTCAATACTGGAGGTGTTGGAGAAGTGGCTCAGCTCTGAAGAGTACTGCTGCTCTTGTGTGGGACCCTGCTTAGTTCCCAGCACCCACATGGTGGCTCACAACCATCTGTAAATCCATTCCAGGGAGTTTAGTGCCTTCTTCTGGCCTTTGTGGGCACCAGGTATGCATATAGTGCACACACAATCATGCAAGCAAGAGACTCACACACATAAAATAAGCATAAATCTCTTTTTTAAAAAAGAATAGTCCGGATTAGAGCATACCCCACCCATTAGAGCTCAGCAGATTTGTTGAATAAATGCATTAATAAACATCACATCTTGTAAAGCACATATGTTTGCTCCTCATAACAGCCTTGAGAAGAGGTAGGCCAAGAATAGTCCCCACTTAACAGGTAAAGAAATAGAGGTCAGGGAAGATGAAGTGGCTTGTCTTGAGCAATTGAATGCGCGTTTTATAGAGTTGGCAAAGATTTTTTTCCCCCTGCCATTCAACCTTTGCTTCACTAAGGCTTGACTGAATACTTTTTCTACAGTTTGCACAGCCACTGGGGATGTGCCATTTAGCATGAACAACCGTCCATTTCCTCCCGTTGTCCTGAGACTTTGACAAACAGCAGAGATAGCGTGATTGGTGCTGGGAGGTGCATGCCAGGACTGTGGGTGGCCACATGGGTACCCAGGACGGGGGAGGGAGCAGCACAACTGCAACTCAGGAGGATGACAGATAACTGGGCCTGCACGGATAGAAAACACGGCCACATGGCTGGGCTGTGGTCCCAGCTACTTGAGACAGAGTTGTGCCCTCTTGAGGTTACTACTGCAGGAGTCAGGGAGGTGACTGCGTTAGCGTGGGGACGCGCCATGCTCTGGCTGCTGGAGTGGCCTCAGCTGTGGGTTGCAGTTGAATGTGTGCTCTGTCCAGACTCAGGCCCGCATGGAGACCTCGTTCCACTACTGTGAGTGTCTGTGAGCTGCTTTTTTTGCCTCTGTGCCTTGATTTGACCATCCGTAAAATGGAGTCAGTAATGATCCTCATTTTGGTGAGAACACAGGCAGCTTTACTCAGTAGGTAGTTCCTTCTACTGTGAACTTGAAACCATGATGATGGTTGTTGATATTTAGATATTGGGATCGCATGTGGTCAGGAAGGCCAGTGATGATTGTGTTCTTGTTGGTAATTTCATGTGTTTAGCCCTTTGCAGTTCACAGACCGTGAGCCCATCCATCACTGTACATGCCCTCTGGGAGGCAGGGGAGGTAGCAGCATCTCCATTGTACTGATATTTATCAGGCAAGTGGTCCCTCATGGTTTCAGCTTGGGTCTCCCTGCTTTGAAAACCCCTGTTGAGGTGCTGGGGGACCTGCCTCTGGGGCTCCACCAGGGAAGTAGCGGGGTGATTTTGACCCTGATTTTTACTCTGTGAATGTCATAGATAGGGTGAGCATTGGGTGTCAGAAGCGCACAGGCCTAAAATCCAGATGTTCAGTGTGGCTGGCACAACTGTCTCCCACAGCCTTTGGGCTCAGGACCTTGGGAGCTCAGAGCCCACAGTATCTTTCTTTGTCCCATAGCCAGACAGCCCTCAATTCCTAGATTCAGGTTTCCTTTTCTTGTCTGTTTTCTGTTTTCTCACTCCCGACCCCGGTGGCTGTGTCTAGAAAGGATCGTGTCTCCGACTGCTGGCGCGTTCATTGAACTCTTACCATGCACCAGTGTCCTGGATGCTGAGTGCAGAAGGCCAGTGCCGTGGGTAAACACGTGCTGTATTTATGTCCCCAGGATCCAAGTGCTGGCACATAGCTCTGGGTGCTAGTTTTAGGGTGGGGCCTTTGGGGGTGAAGGCTCCTTCCTTGTGAACAGCGTGCCTGCTCTTGCGAAAGATCCCGGAGAGCCGGCTTGTCCTTCTGTCGTGTGGGGACATGCTGGAAGGTGCCAGCTATGTACCAGAAAGTAGAGTCCTTACAGACACCACGTCTGCTGCCACCTTGATATTGGAAGTGTGAGGAACAAAGCCAGCTGTGGGTGATATTTTTGTATAGCAACACTCAGGGATTGGCAGTACCTGGCTGGTAAAATGAAGAGAACTTTCCCCCAGTCTCTGGAGCTCCTGGGGGATCGTAAGAAAGGGGTCTCTTGGTATGAGGTGGGATTTTGAATCTGGGAAAAATGTCTGTCCCATGGAATCTTCTGTGTTCTGGGAAGTCAGTCTTATGCTGTGCTCCCATCTCTGGTGTGGTCTTGCTGTGAGGCCTTGACCTAGTCTGTGCATGTCTGTGGTCTTCTCCCCATCGCCCCTCTGAGGGTTTGTGTTGAGATAGGAGTCCCTTGCATCTGTGAGACACTCATGTGGCCCATGTGTCACATGCTCACATGAGCCCTGCCTTTTAACAAAGTCTTTCCTGTCTAGAGGGCACTTCTTGGTCCCACAGTATCTGAGGGCAGTTTCTGTCATTTTTCCACCTTCCCTGCCTTCTGTCTCATTTCTCAGATAAGCCTCTGGTTTCTTGCTCAAGTGACACAGCTAGACAGAAGGTTGACTGTCCAAGCAGAAGGGGAGGGACATGGGGACAGTCCTGGTTAGTCCTGATGCACAGCATTCCAGTGATAGAAGGCTCAGCAGTGAGCTCCTACCCTGTCCCCAGGCAGTGCAAGGACCTCTGGCCTGGCTGGCAGGTTGGGAGGAGCCTCTTTGAGTCCTTCCAGTCCCAGACGCCTGCTGGCTGCTGCCACAGCTCTGGGCTCTGCCATTTGGCCCTGGCACCAGGACTGGTTTGACAGGTTTTGCCACACCCCTGAGCAATGGGAAGGCTGGAACTGGGGCAGGCCAGGCCAGAGGAAGCAGTGCTGCCCTGCCCTTGACCCCCACCCCCAAAGCCCAACATACCCTCAGTTACCTTTTCTGCCTGGGCTGGAGACTTCCTTATGCTGTCACTGTGGGTAAGTCTAGTCCTTCCTTGAACATCAATCTCTTTATCTGTGGGCTTGGGGCTCAGTGTTCTCCAATCATACTATCCTCACTAGAGTTTTGCCATTCATTCCTATCTGTTCTTGGACAAACTGAGCAATCTTGATGGCCCTAGGCTCCGAGTGGGAAGACAGGCTTTGCCTTATGGTTGCTTCCTGCAGATGTGACAGGGTCAGCTAACGTCCTAGTGAGTGTCTAATGTCTCTGGGAAATAGCTTCTTTCTGTACTGTGACCCTCTCAAAACGGGAGAGCTGTTGTAAGTGCAGAGGTGGGGAGAGCTTTCCCTAGGCCTCTCCCTTACCTACTTACCGGGCTCATAATTGCCAAGAGCCAGACTTTCTGAGCATCTCCAAGGGTGCCAGATAGAGAATGAGAAGGTAGAGGGAAGCCCCTGAGTTTGCTGGCTCCTGTCCCTCCTGATCTGCAGTCAACCCAGCGGCCAGTTCAGGGGGAGGGAGGAACAGCCCATCTCTGCTGCAACCCCACTGTGTGACTGAAGTACACAGGACCGCCTCACTGGACCATCTCACAAGAGTATGCAGATTAATTATCCCTCATGTCCTCAGAAAATGTAGGTTTTGGCAACATCTAGGTTGGAAGAAGGGGTAGGAATTAGAAGAGGATATTCTCCTCCTGGGATGGGAAGGCTGGTGGAGAGGAATAAACCGGACTCGTGTTTACCCTCTTCTCTAGACCAGCATGGATCAGTTACTTTGTACACATTGCATGGGGGGGAAGGGGTAGGATCAGTTACTTTGTATATATTGCATGGGGTGGGGAGCAGATCAGTTACTTTGTATACATTGCATAGTGGGGGGCAGATCAGTTACTTTGTATACATTGCATACTGGAGAGTATCTTCCAAGCACACAAGCCACTTCACTGACTCTTTTGTTCTTATAATAAAATCTAAACTTCCTAACCGGGCCTGGTGGTACATGCTTTTAATTCCAGCACTTGAGAGGCAGAGGCAGGTGGATTTCTGAATTTGTGGCCAACCTGGTTTACAGAGCAAATTCCAGGACAACCAGGACTATATACAGAAATGCTGTCTTGGGGGAAAAAATTAAAATCAAAGTCTAAACTTCCCATGAAGGCCCCTGAGGAGATGAAGCCTCCTCCCCCGACCATGTTTCTCCCCACTGGTCACTTAATTGAACCACAGGAATCTTCTGTTATTCGTTCAGCAAATTCTCACCTCAGGACCTTTATATAGGTTGTTCCTTTCACTTAGAGTTCTTTCTCTGACTCTTTGGTTGATTTTTAAGACAGGTTTCTCTGTATAGCCCTGGGTGACCTGGAACTCACTCTGTAGACCAGGTTGGCATCGAACCCAGAGATCGGCCTGCCTCTGCCTCTGGAATGCTTAGATAAAAGGCTGTGCCACCACACCTGGCTGCTTCCTCTGGCTCTTTATGTCTTGGCTTCTTACCTTTTATGCCTCAGTTTATTTAATTCTCCCATCCCACCGATCCCATAACTGCTTCCTCTCTCTGCCCTGCCCAGCTTTTGAAATAAGATCTTGCTATGCAGCTCAGGTTAGCCTTGAATTCATGACCCTTCTGCCTAAACTTGGGTTACTAACCTAAGCCACTATGCCCAGTTTATCTCCACATCTCAATCCCTTGCTCATCATAATGTGTGTGTGTGTGTGTGTGTGTGTATGTGTTTAATAGTTCATGTCTGTACTATTAAGAATTCTACAGTGCACAACACAAGCTAAGCAGTCAGTGTGTTTCTGATGGAGGGAGTGAGAGAGTGCTGGTGGGTGCCTGGGCCTACAGCACCACTCTTAGTAGGTGCTTGGTAAATGGTGGCTTTTAGAGGGAATTAACATGGAAGTAAGTTAATACCTTAACTAGTGCATGGGGTGAGGGCGCCGCAGCAATTGAAATTGGAAAGCTGAGCTGGTGTCGGATCCTGTGGTCCCTGATGCCCAGCTGTGGTTTAGATTATCTGAAGGACAGTGCCCAGAAATCATTGCTGGTGAGAATGGAGAGATGGCTCAGCAGTTAAGAGCACTGGCTGCTCTTCCAGAGGACCTGGGTTCAGTTCCCAACATCCATATGGCAGCTTACAACTGTCTGTAACTCCAATTCCAAATATCCAATGCCTTCTTCTGACCTCTGTAGGCACCAGGACATACATACTGGCAAAATGCTCATTTGTGTAAAATAAAAAGAGCTAAATCTTTTTGTTTGCTCTTTGCTTTTGAGTCAGGGTTTCTCTGTATAGCCATGGCTGTCCTGGAACTTGCTCTGCAGACCAGGACTTGCTCTGCAGTCTCGAATTCAGAGATTTGCCTGCCTCTGTCTCCCAAGTGCTAGGATTTTATGGAGGCATTTTCTCATTGAGCTTCCCTTCTTTCAGACAATTCTAGCTTGTGTCAAGTTGACATAAAACTAGCCAGGAAAAAGAGGTAACCATGGGTGCAAAGGAGACAGTAAGCGAAGGGCCTCAAACGGGATTGGTTTTTAGAATGGGCCTAAGCTTGCAAGACATGCTGGGGAGTAGAAGAAAAGTGCAATAGCAGTCAGCCAGCATCCTATGCCTGAGTACACCAGGTGGGAGCTGAGACTTCGAGGAGGATCCTGCAGGGCGTTAGGTTTGGAACAAGGCAGCCAGCTCTCAGGCAGGAGGTAGGGAGATGGATTGGTGGAGCAGAATTGAAAACACAAGTGAGTTGGGCAGTGTTATTGGTGGGAGGCAGTGCCAGGAGGCAGGCTGTTGGTACTGGGTTAACCTCAGGCAATAAAAATGGAGACAAAACAGTTTAAGGAGTATGTAAGAGAGTGGATGAGCAAGGGGGCTGGCTATGTGGAGGAAGGGGAGAGGAAGGAACCTGTGTGTGGGGAACTGTAGGGCCTCCAGTGGCTGGTGGAGATTGTGGGATCGTGGTGAGTGGGAACTGTAGGCCTCCAGTGGCTGGTGGAAGGGTTTGTGGTGAGCGGAATCTGGACATGCTGTGGGTCTTGATGTCTGGTTTGTCTTTCCTGGCTAGTGATATGCTCCATGAGAAACCCTGTTGTTTGGACTCTTTTGTACTCAATGGTTTTTTTTTTTTAACGTAAATTTTGTTTTGTTTTACTTTATGTGTATGATCATTTTGCCTGTATGTATGTCTGTGCACCACGTGCATGCCTGGTGCCCAGAGATGCCTGAAGAGGGTGTTGAATTCCCTGAAACTAGAGGTGCAGAGAGTTGTGAGCTACCATGTGGGTACTGGGATCAAACGCAGCTCCTCTGGAATAGCAACTGATGCTCTTGATCTCTTGGCCATTTCTCCAGCTCTCCTGTTTGGTTTTTTTGAGACATGGTCTTAGGTGGCCTGGGTTGTTCTCGAACTTTCTGGAAAGCCAAGGTGGCCTTGAACTCCTCATCTTGCAGCCTCCACCTCCCAGGTTCATGTTGCAGGTGTAGGATGCCCTGCTTGGCTTTGTTCTGGCCTCTGGTGTGGAAAACATTTCCAAAATCCCAGAGTGATGGATTCCTCTTCTGAGTCAAGAGAGTCCTCTGTGGAGATGCTACACATGGCCTAGGGACTTGGCAAGGGAGAATGGCCATTTGGCTTATAGGTGGCAATGCTGGGACTGTGTTTTCAGACCCCATCAGTTTTCTTCAAAGTGTGTAGAGGCAATTCCACTTAGCAGAACGCTTTATGTGGTCCAGGGCTCTGGATGGGGCTGGGCAATTCCACTTAGCAGAACGCTTTATGTGGTTCAGGGCTCTGGATGGGGCTGGGCATCTTTTCAGAGGTGGCATGAGGCAGGCACTTGCTCACTGCCTTTTTTAAAAAAAAAATTTTTTTTTGTTTGTTTTTTGAGACAGGGTTTCTCTGTGTAGCCTCGGCTGCCCCGGAACTCACTTTGTAGACCAGGCTGGCCTTGAACTTAAAGATCTGCCTGCCTCTACTTGGATTAAAGCTTTTCTTTTGCCTCTTGATGAGTGTGGGCTAGCAACCCTAGGTCACAGATGTTCCATTTTCCCCTCAAGGACAACCTGGGCCAGGATGGGGGTACAAGAGAAAGGGAGGAACTAGCCCCAATCCAAGTGGGAGTCAGCACTGGAGCTGCCTCAGGGAAAAAGGCTTAAGTGATAAACTGATGACAGCCCCAGGCCCAGGCCCATTTTAAGGCAAACCTAGTGTAGGTGGACCCTGAAAGATGGAAGAGGACTCATCACTGTCCTGAGCCTTAGATTCATAAGCCTATCTGCTCCTGCCTCCCCTCCAGAGATGGACCCAGAGGCACAACTGGAGTTCAGGACTAGTCTGTTCTGCTCCTAAAGCCAGGAGAGAAGAGCCCTGTTTGCTTGGGTGGAATCCTACTCCAGCTGATCCTGGTGTGGAGGAGAGGCTTTGTCTGTGTTGCCAAGGCAACCAAAGTTTCTTCTGCTTTTAGAGCCCTGATTGGCTGTGGTGGAGCTTGAGCATTGGTGAATGGAAGGGCCTCCCTTCTACCCACACCTTGCACAGAGTGAGAGACCACAGTGTCCCTGCTGCGTGGGTGTCTCTGCTCCTCTTCTTCCTGCACTCATTCATTTTCCCCAGGAAGCATCTCTCATCTGGTTCCAGGGACTCTAACCCAAAGGTCAGTGGGCCCGCAGTCTAATCCTGATGTTTCTATACACTTATTCTTGGCATTTAGAAGGTCCCATCTCTTCCCTGGGCCACAGTTTCCCCTCCTATTAAAAAATGAAATAACTGAGATTTAAAAGGTCCTGGTCCTTCCAGCTCCAACTTTCCCAGCCAAAGAGCTCGGATCCTCTCCACTTTGACTTTCCGCGCCCCTCATCTGGCCTCTTTAAAGGCTCTGGTCATATTCTGTTTTATTGGTTCTGGTTTATTGGCAGGATGCAGGTCAGAACGTAAAGCTAGGTATGGTGACATGTGCCTGTCATCCCAGCACGGGGGAGGCCAGGGGCGAAAAGATGACGTTAAGGAAGGCCTAACCGGGGTTTCATAGTGAGACCCTATCTCAAAACTCTAGGGGCTGGAGTTGTAACTCAGTGGTAGTGTTCAAGCCCTGAGCCGAGTGAAGGATGTTTGAATGAGGCTGAATGAATGAATGAAACTGTAGCATTATTTTGTCTTTCCCCTAGGGAAGTTTTGTTTCCTGAAGTTGTGTTTTTTGATGTCCCCAAGCCCCACAGCTGTTCTTGTCCTCATCCCCTCCCAGCTAGACCCAGGCTCAGGCTAATAAACTGAAGGTTACTGTATGATGGAGAGAGTCCCCACTTCTTCTGTGGGCTGGCTGGGCAGCATGCAGAGCCAAACTTGGAGCAGGAGGGACAGTGTGAAGATCCCTGGGGCTCAGTGGTCCTAGGCTCTAGGCCTAACTTGCACGGTCTAAGTGATCTCGGGGGGATGCCTGGGCTTCAGTTTCCACATCAATCATACAGGAATAATAACAGCACCTGTCAGGGCTGTCATCAAGGCTGACAAGGTGGCAGCTCCAAATGCCTTTCTCTGGTGTGTCTCATGTCAAAGGCAAGGAGAGGAGAAAGCCTAGACCGGGGAGCAGTCCCTGCCTGCAGGTCCTGTGGTGCCCCAAGGCTGGGCTTAGATGCTGCTCATTCCCGGAAGTGTCAGTGAACAGGGAGAGGAAGGCATTGCCTTGCATTGATGGTGTCTGAGTTGGGAGGCTTGTGTTGGAGCTGATGTTTGAATCTCACTTTTAGATCCCCAAGAACCTCACTTAAGGATTGCTCAGCTGCCTTCCAAGTGGAGCGCAGTGATGACACCGAGCTTCCTGCTGGCAAATGGGTAGCCTAGTTGGTGCTGGCCTTGACTTGGCCCAGCTAGACTTGCTCCCACAGGCTGGCCTGGACAATGACCTTCACGTTCGGGCTGTGGTATTTAGTACATAATGTCAGTTGTCTTAAAAAGGGCTTAATGGGGGGACATCTGGGAGTGACTCAGCCCTGTTTCTTCTTGACTCATCAGACTGAGGGTCAAAGGTGGCTTGCAAAGGTCGTTGGCCTTCTGAGTGTGGTTTGGAGTTGGACTCTGGCCCAGCCTCCCACCACCTCTGGGCCTGCAGCAGCTGGGACTTGGCCACTGTCCATCTCACATGGAGTGGGAAACAGCAATGGACACTGAAATCATTGAGGATGTGCTGGAGGGCCTGGCT
Source organism: Ondatra zibethicus (assembly GCA_004026605.1). Lineage (NCBI taxonomy): Eukaryota > Metazoa > Chordata > Mammalia > Rodentia > Cricetidae > Ondatra > Ondatra zibethicus. The sequence continues at coordinate 19,032 of PVIU01008962.1, read as the reverse complement.
CCTGTGCTGAAGTTTGCCAGTCGGGAGGGTGTGGGTGATGAGGTGGGAACGGAGAAGAGAACCCTCAGAAGGAGAAAGGAGGTTGGCATGGGCAGGGCATTCGTGAGGATGTGCAGTGAGGAGGTCGTATGTCAAGGATCGTACGTCTCAATGAGGCTGAGGGCTGGGCCAAGAAGTGAGTGTGTATGTGTGGCGTTGGAGGCTCCCAAGGGAAACACACTAGCAAGCTCAATGAAGGCCCTTATCTGTGAGGCCAGCCCTGTTTCCTGGGGTGGACATGGGCAGTTGGGTGGCAATTCACCTGGGCACTTATTTTTGTTGCTGCTGTTTTTGTTTTGTTGTTGTTTTGAGACAGAATTTCTTTGTGTAGCCCAGGCTGTCCTAGAACTCACTATGGACCAGATTGGCCTCTGAACGCAGAGATTTGCCTGCCTCTGCCTCTCAAGTGCTAGGATTAGTTTGTGCCACCACTGCCCGGCAGCGTGGTTTGTGTTGCAGATGCTCTCCTGGGCTCCACACTGGCCAGGGTGGGATCACTTTCTCAGACTCCTGAGTGAGGAATGGAGTGGGGGACTTTAGTGCCTTCTTGGCATCTGGTTTGATCGTGAGTACGGGTGGAATCAGAGGCAGGTGTCCCAGGTTACACGGACCCATTCACGTTCCCTCTGCAGCACCCCTTGCTTGGTCTCCGGGACACCGAACCCTTCTTTCTGGCCTCTTGTGGCTCTTCCTGCACCCCACTGGCCTTCTCTTTCCGGCAGCCTAGTATCATGCTCCTCAGGGCCTTGCTGCTGTTATTGATGTTTCCTAATACCAAATGAGACCGGGGGAGGGGAGCATCACTCCTGAGTGCCCCGAGGGAGTTTGGTGTGATTCCTCCCAGTTCTTTTCCTTCTCTGGTTCCTCCTGGAACTGTCGTCTCATCTGTGCTGTCCTGTGGTTGGCACTCCAGACGCTGAGATCTTTCTGTGTCATTACTGCATTCCACTGGCACACGGTGGGCATATCTCTTTCCTTTTGACGACCTTGCAGGTTGTTGGCAGTTGTATGGGTAAGAAAGACCCACCGGGAACATGCTGCAGAATTGCTCTTTCTGTATTCACGGGAGGTCTCTTGGGGTAAGCTCCAGGAGGAGGGGCATTCTGGGGCAGCGGCAATGGATGCCATACATTCTGTGGGGGCATTCAGTCCTCTGTTTCTTGGGCCAGGGGGATGGACAGAACCTGCTCTGGACATCCCATAGCCTGTACAACCTGTTTCCTCTAAGGAGCAGGTCCAGCTCACCACACCCCACCTAGCCCCTTACCACTGGTTCTGGTGACTCAAAGGGGTAACTGGGAGTGCGGGCGTAGGATTACACTGCTGAGGTTCAGACCAGGTTCCCCCTCACCTCGCTGCCTGAGTCTGTTTCCTCAGCTGACCCTGAGCCTCATGAGGGTGAGTCATCCCACAGGGTCCCCAGAGCCTTTCTGTCCGTGGACTCCACTTGATGCAGCAGATGCAGTGAGCCATGGTGACAGGACATGGTGACAAGCCTGAAGGAGGGAGGAGCTGATGTGTGGCCACCTGCTGATTCAGGGCAGAGCTAAGGCTAGGGCAGACTCTGGGCCTCTCCCCCCCCCATGCAGCTCCACCCCCACCCCATCTGGTTTATGGGAAAAGTGACTCTCAGTTGCGGTTTAGTTGAAGGCTCTTGACTAAGAAGTGGAGTTCTAGGCATGCCTCCGTTTTCCACCCAGAGCTGTCACCTTCTCTTGGACTCTGTGTCCCCAGTGGTATTTCTTTGGGCCTCTTCCACTGATCCATTCAGGAGATGTCTGGCATCAGGAAATCTCTTTGGCTGACCCTGGAAGAGGGAATTTTATGAGAGTTCCGACCTAGAGGGAGATGGCCTCGAGACTGGCTCAGGAGCCTCCTTAGTTTCCTAGGTTTTGTGTCTGGGTCTCACACAGTCTAGTCTGGCCACAGAGCCTGTGTAGTTAAGGATGACCTTGAACTTCTGATCCCCCTGCCTCAGGATGTTGGGATCACAGGTACATATTACTCCCAGTTTTACATAGTGCTGGAAATCGAACTCAGGGCTTCCTAGATGCTAAGCAAACACTCTACCAGTTAATCTGTACCCTGCCCTTCCCTGGCAAGTTACCACATACTTAGGATCTTAAAACTCTGGAATTAGATCAATCTGTACAGTTTGCCTTATAGGACAAAGGTCAAGGTTTTGGTAGGGCTGCCAGGGGGAACAGTACCATATCCTGTTAGCATCTGCAGGCTACTCCCATTCCTTGACTTGTCCTCCTTCCGACTCAGTAATGGGTTCCTTTCCGCTCCTGCTTCTGCCATCCTGTCTCGTCTGTTTCTCATGTCTTCATCTTTTGCCGCAAGATCCCTGTGTTTACATAGGCCCCATGGAAAATTCCAGATCATCCTCCATCTCAGACTCTTTCCCTGAATCATATGTGGGAAATCTCATTTGCATGTGAGGTAATGCCCACAGCTTCTGGGTGTGAGGTCATGAATGCCTTGGGTATAAGCCTTTATTCTACCTACCATAGCAACTGATACCAGGGACTCCTCTGGTCCCTCAGATCCTGCCTGGATTTTGTACCATCAACTTCAAGATGGAGGCAGTACTCATGATTCAAGTCCACTGTGCTCTGACTGGGGAAGAACATAAGAGACAATTCCATCAGGAGCAGGGGAGATGGCTCAGTTGGTAAAATGCTTGTTATACGAGAATAAAGACCTGAATTCAGATCCTCAGAGGCCACATAGAGACAGAAGTGGCAGTGTTCATCTTTAGTCCCAGCACTAGGAAGGAAGGCAGACAGGAGGCTAACCAGCATAGCTGAACTGATGAGCTTTGGGTTCAGTGACAGACCCCCTCTCAAAAAATTAAGGCAGAGGGAACTCAAGGAAAACACCCAGCGCCGACCTCTGGCTTCTGCACATATGAGCACACATGTGCACACACCCACACAAACAGGTACGGATATCACTCTCACACGAAGAGAGTGTTTTACCAGATTCTCCATTCTAAAGGTGCTTGATGGAAGGCAATGTTTCTGTGACAGAGTGACAAAGGTGTTCAGTATAACTCTTGTCTCCGAGGGTTAGAGCCTCTCCCTACGTCACATCATTGCTGTGTCTATGTGCACTCATCTGCGGCTGTGTCGGTACTCTCGGGATGGCCAAGGAGTGACTCTTTTAAAAAGGCCTTTTCTGCTCTTGTTCTAAGGAAAATAATTACACAAGTGACTAATTTTATCCCTAATCCCATAATTACTTTATTATGTAGCTGGTGAGAGGGCTCCGAGCTGTGCCTTTGGCGCCACTCTGGCTGCTGGCCCAGTTGGCCTGGTCCTACAGCCATGGGAGTCTCGCCCTGCTTCTGCCACGGGCCTATCAGAGGGCAGGATTGCTCTATTCCCACTTGGGCTAGGGCCAGCTACATTTTGGTGTTTGGGTCCTGAAAGCCCACCTTCCTTTTCTCCCAAGTCTGCAGACAAAGGCAGCTTCCCTGACAGCAGGGATTTGTACTGTAGGATTCAGTCAGTGGGAGTCAAGGTTATAGATGCTTTCACAGTAATTTGCTTCATGACCTTGAGTAAGTCATTTTCTGATGGGTCTTGATCCTGTTGTCTATAGAATGGGGTTCCTGCTAGCTTTAATGGCCCACGATTTCAGGAGGGGAACTCAAAAGCTAGAGCTTTGAGACTAGGGTTCCTTCTGGTTATCCACTGAAAATATACGCCCTGGGTTCAAGCCCCAGCACTGCATCAATGAGTCAATTAAATAAACCCTTGTCAGCCATCCCCCCGCCATAGTATTTGTGATATAGTACTAGTAGCAGGTTCTTCCATAGTTCTCATCAGGACTGGATAGCAGGGCCCATAAGCCAAGCTCTTAGCCCGGCCTCCATTGTTTTCTCCTACTATATAGGAATTGAAGAGCCACTCAGTTAGGAAGCAGTGGGGCTGGGATTTGAACACAGGTCTCTCTGTCCTGACCCTTTCTTTAAAGCTGCCTCCCAGAATTATTAGGCCTGTCGGGGTTATTAAACTCTTGGCTGTGTCACCTCAAAGTCGATATCATAAAACAAAAAGGGTGGCGCGATGAACCGGAAGATCCTGTAGATAAGGAGGCTGAGTGGCTCAAAGTTGTGTGACATCTGAATGTCTCTTTTTGTCCTTTGTTTTTTGAGGCAGGATCTCATTACGTAGCCCTGACTGGTCTGGGATTTGCTGTAGAGACAAGGCTAGCCTAGCCCTGAAATCCCAGAGCGCCATCTCTCTGTTGGGATTTAAGGTATATACACTACAGGTGTGTCTCGGTAGAACCGCGGTCTCAGCTCTCTCGGGTGGCTTATTCCGTTGTTAGCTTTTAGTCTTCTCTTCACGTTCGTTTTTCTGTGTAGCACTAAGTTTTTCTTTAAATTGTAGCAAAATGCACATATCCTAAAATTTGCTATCTTTGTGTGTGTGTGTGTGTGTGTGTGTGTGTACGTGCGGATTGTATCTTTTTTGTGTGAGTATATGGGGCATATGCCCATGTGCATCAGTGTGGAGGCCAGACCAGGACACTGGGTGTCTTCCTCTGTCACTCTCTGCCTTTCTGTCTTGACAGGGTCTTTCACCAACCCTGAAGCTTGCTCTTTCAGCTAGGCTGACTGGCTAGTGAGTTCTTGGGCTTGACCTGTCTCTGCCTTTGATGTGGAAGTTGCAGGCATATGCATCTATGTCTGGCTTAAAAAAAAAACAATAACAACAACAAACAGGCAAACATGGGTGCTGGAGATTCAAACTCGGGTCCTCACGCTTGCAAAGCAAATGTTTTTGCCCACTAAGCCACCTCCTTCAACTCTCGGGCTTGTTTTTAGACAGGGTTTCTCTGTGTAACCATCCTGACTGTCCTGGAACTCACTCTGTGTACCAGGCTGGCCTCAAACTCACAGAGATCCACCTGCCTCTGTCTCCCAAGTGCTGGGATTAAAGACGTGCGCCTCCACCACTACCTGACTAGACCCTCAGTTTTTTAAGTGTACAGTTTAGTGGTGTTAAGGATGTTCTCATTGTGTAGCCATCACTACCATTATCTCTATAACTTTTAAAAATAAAACAGTGTTGTTGATGATGATAATGGTGAGAGAGAGAACGCGAGCAGGTGTGTTTGTGTGCCTTGGCATGCTGGAAGGTCAGAGGACGACTTTCAAGGGTTGCTTCTTTCCTTCCACGTTGGGATCTAGAGATCAATCTCGGGCTACCAGGTATGAGACTCTTACTTCTTACTTGCCAAGCCTTTTTGTTGGCTCTACAGAACTTCTTTATCTTGAAAAACTGAAATCCTATTCATTAAACAATAACTCCCCATTCCCTGTCTCTTCCAGCCTGTGGCAGCTACCACTTTATTTTCTGCCTCTGTGAATTTGACTAGAAACCTCCCATACATGGACTCACACAACATTTGTCTTTTTATGAATGGCTTATTTCACTTAGCATAATGTTCTTAAGGGTCATTCATGTTCCTTTCTGAGGCAGAATAATACTTCATTGTGTATGCCACATTTTGTTATCAATAGATGCTCTTTTTTCTTTTCTTATTCTTCTTTTTCCTTACCTCTTGGCTATTGTGAATAACCCAGCTGCAGCAGCCCAGGGTGTGGAACTGTCTTGTGGATGATGTTTCTACCTCTTCTGGATTTATACTCAGAAGTGTATATTTAGAGTGGGCACATGCATGTTGGGGTGTGTGTGTGTGTGTGTGTGTGTGTGTGTGTGTGTGTGTGTGCATGTAGGTCACAGGATAACCTCAGGTGTTTTCCACGTTTTTTGAGACAGGGTCTCTCATTACCCTGGAATGTCACTGAATAGGCTATCCTAGCTGACCAGTGAGTTTCCAAGGATCTACCCGTTGTCCTCCATCTCACAATTGCTGGAATTGCAGTGTGTGCCCCTGCACCGAGCTTTTTATGTGGGTTCTAGGGATCCAAATTCAGATCCTCATACTTTTAAGGCAAGTGTTTCACTGACTGAGCCATCTCCCCGGCCCATTATTGCTTATTTAAAAGCCGGTGTTTATTGTGTCTGACGGTCAATCCTGTGGTGGGAACTAGGTTAGATATTTGATATATGTTGTCTCATTCTGTCTATCAGCCGTGTATAGCAGAGAAAATCAGCCCCAATTTATAGTGGACAAATAAAGGCTCAGAGACTTTGGTTATTTGCTCAAAGTCCCACAGCTAGGAAGCTTAGAGACAGAAAGGACAGCTGGCTGCTGTCCAAGCCCTGCTTTTAATTGTCGTGAAGTGCTGCCTCCCCGCGGCCTGAGCGCCGCCACCAGTCTGGGCAATTTTCCGCCCCGGTTGTGCTGTCCTGCTCACCTTTACACCACGCTTGCCGCCTCGTGTGTGTTCATGCTCTCTGGAAACCCTGAACAACTTGCATGAAAGCCTTTTGACGGCCAGGAAGGTTTTCTGTGGTGGAAACCGACAGAGCAAGGCCTGTAATTTGCTTTCTAATCATAGACTTCCGGATTCATAGTGGCTCCCGGGATCTCCTTCCATATCATGTGGTGACCAATTTGTAGATCCTCAAAGAACCAGCCCCAGAGGGCCAGCTCCTTGGGGACAGGAACACTATACCACCACAAAGAGTCAGGAGGGCCCAGCCTACCTGGCCGGGGTTCCCCTAGCTCCCAGATTTCCTGGTAACAACATAAAATATTTTCTAGAAAATCCTATAGAAAGCTGAGGAAAGGGGCTACTAAGTAGACTCCATGACACTTGCCCTTCTCTGACTTTCAAAACTATCAGAAAAAAATATCCCGACGTTTGGATGATTTTTGTGGATCAGCTTTAAATTTGTGTGCTCGCTGCCATCTTTCTGGGCCTTTTTTTTCCTGCATTTGTTTACTTTTTATTATAGAGAAGTTCAAATATATAGGAAAGAGGAATAGCATCATGAATTCCAAGAAGCCATCATGCACAGTCCTTCTGGCCAGCAGCATGGATGATGGGCTTTCCTGCATTCATAGCTCACCCTGTAGATGTTCGGTAAATAAGGATGTACCGACTGAGTATGTCCCTTTTCTCCTCTCAGTATCATTTTCCCCATCGCTACTTTAAGGGGCTAGGACCAGCTGATCTTTCTTTTTTTTTTCCTTCATTTTTGAGACAGGGTTTCTCTGTGTAACAGCCCTAGCAGTCCGTCCTGGAACTAGCTCTGTAGACTAGGCTGGCCTCAAACTCATAGAGATCCACCTGCCTCTGCCTCCCGAGTGCTGGAATTAAAGGCGTGCGCCATCACTGCCTGGTTAAGACCAGCTGATTTTCAAAGAGATCCAGTGGCCAGAATATGCACACGGGTGTCAGACAGTTGTTCAAATTCACGTGCTGCTATTTATTAATTGGATTTCTTTAGGCATGTTAGTGATCAGTTTTGTTGTTTGTAAAATGGGTATAGAAACAGAAGTGTTTATTTCTTAGGTATGATTGTGAGCATTACCTAAAGCAACTTTCTAGGTTTGTTTTGTTTTGAGACAGGGCTTCCTGTATCACAGGTTGGCCTGGAACTTGCTATACAGCCAAGGATGACCTTGAACTTCTGGCTCTCCTGTCTCTACCTTCTAAATGCTGGGATTATAAGTGTGCACACCAGGCCAGTTTATGTGGTATTAGGACTGAACCCAGGTGTCTTGCATGGTAGGCAAGCTCTGTGCCAACTGAGATATAGTCCAGCTCTAGCTAATGCATTTTTAAAGGGTTTTGTTGTTGTTGTTGATGTTTGTTTGCTTGTTTTTGTATGTGTTTCTGGGAATCAAACCCAGGATCTTGTACTTCTAGACAAGCTCTCTACCACTGGTCTATATCCCAAGGTCCATTGTCACTAGTGTTTTTTATTATTGCTTTGAATATTAAATATTCTAGTGGGAAGAATCCATGCATTTTAAAAGTACAAAAATAAATTGGAGTCTACTAAAATTGAAGCCCTAAGATTTGACTCCCTTTTTTGTCCCAGTCAGCAGATATTCTGAGGCGCAAGGAAAGGTTACCACAGCCAGAACTAGTGCTGCAAATGTGGAGGCTGGGAGCAGGCCCATAATGGGGGCCATGCAGGCTCAGAGTGGGGGCCATGCGGGCCGGCTCCATCTCCATGCTTCTCTTCCACCTGCCCCATGTGGGTACAGTGCCCCCCATGAGAGGAGCAAGCCAGCAAGCAGTCCCCTCCCTGGTGAGACAGGCCCAGCTGGAAGAGCCCAGAGGTGGAGAGAGTGGTGGCCCTGCAGGAGATCTTGTTGCTAGGAGACCCGAGGAGGCAGCAGGACCCATCGCCAGAGGTGGGAGGGAGTGATGATGGGTTGATGTGGCGATGCAGGGCACGTGGCCCCAGATGGGCTTTTGTAGGGTTCTGGAAGGAGATGGTGGTGCAGCCATTGGGATCTTTGCCAGGAAGAGAAGAGTGGGTAGGAGGAGCAGAGACTCTGCAGAACCTTCTGTAGAGCATGGGCTCAGGACAAGCTGTTCATTTCTTCCATTTAGCTTCTCGTCTGTCAAAATCGCACGCGCACTGGCACCCCGAGTCATGGTGTGACTCTAGCAAGCTGCATGGCTACTGCATTTGCTGGGCCCTAGTCAGCTTCTTCATCTGTAAGATGGGCTCCATTCATCCCAAGATGTGATTGAAAATGTGCCTCACGGGGAGGAAGAGCCAGTGCAGATGTGCGGCTTTGCCACCACGCCAGCTTGTCTCATAATTGCTTTTTTCCTTTGCTGTAGAATGAAGGCACTGGACTCCCTCTTGCTGGGATAGATTCATGGGCAGGGAGCACTAGCGGGGACTTCTACTGTGGGGGCTATGTCAGGAGATGATGGGGACCTGCTGGCCAGGCTCCCAATTAGTGAGACTCCAGGGAGTGGCTGAGAAGGGCAGCAAAGTTCAAAAGCAGAGGGGAACTGTGGGGACTTAAGGGGGGCTCTGTTGAGATTCTAGGAAGGACTTTGAATAGTTCTGGCCAGAGATGAGGGTGCCATTTCTCTAATTGCTCTTTCTCTAATGTAAATAATACATGTCCATATAGCTACCACAAAATAAGCAAAACAAAGCCCAGAGAAGCAAAAAGAAATGATCCCATTGTGACGGAAAACCTCTGGTAACATTAAAAAATGATGTATTTTAAAGCATGAGGACCTGAACTTGACCCTAGACCCTTGTTTAAAAAAAATGCTTGGTGTGGTGACATGCACTTGTAATGCCAGCACTGAAGGTTCAGAGATCCTTGGGGGCTTGCTAGTCTGCTTGGAGAGTCCCAGGCCATCAAGAAACTGCGACTCAGACAACAAAGGTGCTGATGCCTGATGGCTGTTGCCCTTAGGTCTCCACATGCACACGTATGCAGGTGTGCACACACACAATATATATTTTTTAAAAAAGATTTGTGTGTGTGCGCATGTGTGCACATGCACAAACAAGTGTGTGCAAATATGTGTGTGTGTGTACATGTACACCATGAAGGCCAGAAGGGGGCATCAGATCCCCAAGAGCTAGAGTTACCTGTAATTGTGAGCTGCCTGAGGTAGGTACTGGGGACTGAACTCAGGTCTTCTGGAAGAGCAGCCCCTGCTTTTAACCACTGAGCCACCTCTCCAGCCCAAGATGATTTTCTAAATTGAACATGGTAGTTCAAGTTTGTAATCCTAGTTCTTGGGTGGTTGAGGCAGGAGGATTGCTCATTTGAAGCCAGCCTGGGCTACAGAGCATGATCCTGTCTCAAAAAAATTGCGACTTTTTCCATTTCTTTTTTGTACGTATACATACTTTCTATAGCATTTGGATCATATATTTGTATTTTGTAGCTGCTTGATTTTTAACTCTGCGTTATAATCATGATTACAGTTACATAGCAACACATAGATCTGCCTCATTTGTGTGTGTGTGGTGTGCATGTTCTGTGTGTATGTGTGGGAGGGTATATACACACATATGTGTGCATATGGAGGCCAGAGATTGACATTGCGTGTCTTCCTCTATTGTTCCCCACCTTATTTTTGGAGTCAAGGTTACGTCACTGAATCTGGAGCTCTCTAGTTGGCCATACTGTCTTGCCAGCAAATTCTGGGACTCTGCCTGTCTCTGCTCCCCAGTGCCCTGAGAGTGTCCAAATTGGCGCAGCTTCCCAAGGCTCGGTCCTTAATATCCAAACCACAGCAGTGTCATGGGTAGCAGGGAGAGAGGCAAGAGCAGCCATCGTGAAGGGGCTCTTGACTGGCCTGGCAAGGCTAGATGGCTGTGCTGTGGGGTTGCCTGTACAGTCAGCTGTGTTGGCTCACACTGGTCAAGGGAGAGTGTGGTTGTTCCTTGGTCCAGTCTGGCTGCTTCTCCTCACACCTGGTAGCCTTTTCCCTGCTGCGATCTGTGCCTTGCCTGCCACGATAAGCATGGTCACCGATCCAAGCCATCCATCCTAGAGGCTGGCATGGGCTTCCATGGCCAGGTTGACTCATTAGGGCATTCACGTGGTGGACAGTGACCTGTGGGAGCTGGTGGTGGCGGTTGTAACTCTGACAGTAGAACTGCCCCACATCCTGTCTCTTGGCTTCTGAAGACAGCTCGTGTGTTTCAAGCGACTGTGCTACCAGGTGTCTGTCTGTAGGTACAGCCATTGGCTTGGGGAGGGGAGGGAGAGGCAGAGTGAGTTGGGATGGAGGCAGCATTGGGGAGCTTCTTTATCGGTTGGCCTCCCAGCCAAGGGCTTGGAGTCGGGTGAGGATGAGAGGCAAGCCAGGCTCTGCTCCTTCTGCTCGGAAGACCTGGGAACAATCTGTCTTTTCTTTGGGAAGCAGCAAAGCGGCAATAGTTTGTGTTCAGGACCCCATGCCCATTCCCCACTGAGACAGACTCTAGGAGGGAAACATGGCAGTGGCCCACTATACAATATTGTCCCGCCAAAGCCTGTTTCCAATTTTCCTCGGTGGAATCTTCACGTAGGGTAAAGATGTGCAAGTTTGAGGCCAGTATGGGCTATAGTGTGATCCTGCCTCCCCACCCCACTCCCCCTCTCTCTATATGTGTGTGTGTGTATCACATATATAGTATATATATATACATATATAGTGTAAATATAGGTATCTTTTGTTTTTTCAATGTGTGCATGCATAGAAAGTGTTCCTTTAAATTAAGATATGAATACAACACACACACACACACATGTGCGCACACAGAGAGAACAGACTTACCATGGTTCATCAGACACTGCCTGGGCCAATGTTTCTAAGTACTCATGGACCCACAGGGTGATCTATGCACGGGCTTCAAGAAGTCTCCTTTTGCCTGAAGGTACAATAAAGACATGAGTGTAACACTTGTCTGCTTGATGCCATGTGCATTTTCTAAGGGAAAATCCTGCAGTTTTCAAGAAAATCATGTTTCCTGAAAAGTTAAGATGTATGCTCCTTCAGCCTGTTCATGTTGTAGATGAGGAAACCAAATGCTTGCTCTTTTATTTATTGATTTGGTTGCTTGAGACAGAATCTCTTTCTATAGTCCTGGCTGTCTCACAACTGGATGTAAACCAGGCTGACCTTGAACTTACAGAGATCCTCCTGCCTCTGCTTCTGTAGTGCTGGGTGCCACCATGGCTGACTGCTGATTCCTCTCCTTCCCTCCCTTTCTCTTCCTCTTCTTTTTCTCCTTGAGACAGGGTCTTACTTTGTAGCCCAGGCTGGCCCAAACTCACTGTCCTCCTGTCTCTGCCTTCCAAGTAATATCCATTGAACATTTGCTTTAGTTAGATATTTTACTTTTTCTTTTATCTTTTTTTCTTTTTTCTGAGATAGGATCTCACTATGTAGCTCTGACTGTCCTGAAACTCACTGTGTAGACCAGTCTGTCCTTGAACTCACAGAGATCTGCCTGCCTCTGCTTTCCAAGTTCTGGGATTAAAGGCATGTACCACTATGACCAGCTTAGTTAGATGTTTTCTAAAATATGATATGTTACCTCTGTTTGTCCTTACAATAACCACGCAGAGTTGTAATAAGGAAATTGAGGCACTAACATTAATCACTCCTACTAAATGGCTGAGTGAGGACGTGAAGCCAAGTCCTCTGACTCCAGAGACCAAGGTTGCCCTTGAGCTGTGGTTTGGCTCTGAGCATCTATACTGCAGAGCTCAAATTTTAGCATCCATCATAATACAGGGAGCTGATGGGCACTCTTGAGCTGGCTTCTGATTCAGTAGGTCTGGGCGGATTCCTAGGATCCCATACTGGCAGTTCCAGGTGATTCTGCTGCTCCAGAAATGACACCTGGAGAACCAGCACCCTTCTGCTTACTGGTAGGGAGAAATTAGTGGAGAGGAGAAATATGATTCTTTTATTTATTATCTGAATTCAGGGGGTCAGGCTTGCACAGCAAGCTCTCTGGCCCACCCAGCTCTCACCCTTCTCCCCCAAAAGGTGGCTCTTGATCTCCACTTTGGCTCCTGGCCTCTGCTATCCTCCAGTCATCTCCTCTCTCAGGCGCAAACCATCTCTGGTCACACCCCACATCTTCCTCAAGCCCTCTAACTCCCTTCCTGTTGTCCCTGTCACTACGCCACAGGGATTTCTGCAGCGATGGACGGGTTCAGACCTTCAGAGTCTGGTGAGCACTCAGCGCACGTGGCTGTGAAGTTCCCATTTTGTCTCATTTCCACACAGATCACATGTGGCTAGTTGCTAGACAGGGCCGGAAACCACTTGGAGTGTCATTCAAGGCTCTGATTGGCACCATCTGCCTTTCCAGTGCCTGCCTCAATGCTCAGTATCCCAAGTGCTCCTGCATGTGCCCAGGTTCCTGCACCTCTCTTGTCCTTTCTTACTGCCTGTTTTTATGGTAGCTTTTAATCCAGGTTGTTCAGTCCGAGTGCCGCCTCCTCCTTAAAGCCTTTGACATCCGCTTTCCTCCCATTTCTTTTCCCTCCAAGTTTCCCCATCATCATCATTTTCTTCGTACCTTTCCTGATTTCTGTATTCTGCTGCAATTGGCTGGTATCCTATTTTATTTTCTACTAAACTGTTAACTTTGAGATCATGTGACCGTTTCCTATAGCAAGCTCTCACTTCCCACTGTAGGTCCCTTCCAAATATCTAGAGGATCTAGATAAATGCCACAGACTTTTGCACTGGTGCACTGGGAAAGCAAAGATGAAAATGTGTCTTTCCTATCCTCAAGCTGCTCGAGGCTCCCATCAGTCTGATCCATGCCCAGAGAACCACCAAAGCCAATGGTTATTTTGGGCAGGGAGATAAAAGTCACAGAGGGCCCTGTTGGCCGGGGACTCCAAGCAGGAGCCGTTGAAGCAGAAGGCTGTGTTTACACACAGGCATTTTCTCTACCCAATCTGGCCTGGTATAAGTAGATGGGAACACCCAGACGTCGCTGCCTGGCTGCCTTCAAAAGCTGGATTAAGTGGTGGTGCAGCGGCTGGTCTGGCCGTCTGGTCTCTGCAGACGGATGGATGAGGAGAAGGTTGCAAAGACTGAGCGCAGCGCCAGCTTGTGCAAATGGAGTATTGGCTGGGTGGTCCCAGGGTGGAGACTGGGAGGCAAGCACATGCTTGTAAGCAGAGCAATGGGCAGCAGTGAATTGTTGTTGGTCCTGGCTCGGTAGTTCATAAGGGTTTTCAGATCAACTCTTATCTGAATGCAGAGATGATTGGAAAGAAACAAAGACACATCCTGCTATTCTGAGACCCTAATGCTTAAGAGCATTTCATACCCCCAAAATCTCCAGCTCATAGAAAACATTTTTTCAAAAAATTTTCTTTCTTAGACCTGGTGTGGTGGCTCATGCCTTTAATTCCAGCCCTTGGGAGGCAGAGGCAAGCTGATCTCTGCAAGTTTAAAGCCAGCCTAGTCTATGTAGTGAGTTCTAAGACAGAAAGAGATACATATTGAGACTCTGTCTCAAAACTAAAACCACCTTTCTAGAGCTGGGGAGACAGTTTGAAGATCCAAGTTAAATCTTCAGGATCCATGTTTTTGTCTTGTTTTTTAAAATAAGTCCTGGCATGCTTGCAATCTCAGTGCCAGGGAGCAAGAGACTGGTAGGTCCCTGGGGCTGTGAGAGATCCTGCTTTGAAAACAAACAAGGTAGACAGCATCTTCAGAAGGACAGCCCAGACTGTCCTTTCTCCGTTACTGCATACATTCCCACACACATCCACACACAATAAACTTCCTTATTGAAGTTATAACATAGATACAAAAAGTGCACTTAAGTGCGCCACAAATTAGCACGCGCTTTGTGTGGCTGTCTCTTGTCTCAGTGTTTCCACAGTATATTTGTGTTCAGCCAAAGGAGTGCAGGGTCATGAGGGGACAAACACAAGCTCCAGGTTTAGGTATGTCTGTGGCTGAATCTTGGGTCCTCTATCCATTATCAGTGGAACACTGAGCTAGTGACTTGAGTTTCGTTCCCTGTAAAATCAAGGTGGATATGTAATTTCTACCTTACAGGGTGGTGAGAAATTTAAGATGGAAAATGGAGGCAAATTTCTGGGCACTGTGCCAGCCTGTAACTGGGGATCCTAACACTCTGCAAAAATGATGCTGATGGTTAGTGACGCCGCAGCCTCATCTCACACCAGGACCACAGGCACACAGACAGCTTCTCTCCTATTGCCCCTCCCTCCTCACAGCCTCTGTGTGATGCTCTCTGAGATCTCCTCTGGCTGTAAGGAGCCTGTGATGCCACCACAACAAAACCTCAGCTGACACCTCGGGCTCCTGATGGCAGGCTGGGTGGCAGTCTGTATCCAGTGGGAAGTCAGCCACATTTTTCATATTCCGGCCCCATAGCATGGTTCCCAGACCCCTAGAGGAGGGCAGGTTTCCCACGCAGTGCCTGGAAGCATGGAGCCTCCAGAAGGAATTGTAGCCAAGGTGAAATTGAGATGGCAGAGCTCATCCTCGGGAGTGTTCTGACATTCTGGTGAACTCCTGACTCCCCTTGCTTCCTGACCTCTGACTCCGGGGTGAAGGTGACCATACGGTGCTCAGATGAGCACCAAGTAGGACCCTCATGGTTTGAAAGATGTGAAGTGGCTTCTCTCAGAAAGCGCATCAGGAGGTTAAGAGCTTTCTGCAAGTCACATGACCCAGGGCCAGTGGGCAGAGTGCTAGAAGGAGGGGAAGGCCAATGTTGTGTGCAGCTGTAGGGGGTTGTTGCAGAGAGGAGGGGGTGAGCAACCATGGGAAAGGGGCAGTTCATCCAGGCAGAGGAAAAGCACAAGTAAGCTTGTGGCTGAGCTGCTGTCTCCTGGGGACCCAGAACCATCAGTGTGACAGAGCCAGTCTGAGGGCCTAAGACTGAAGCTGAGGCACCAAGGAGAGATCGGGCTGGCAAAGGTCTCGAGAGTCAAGCTGAAGTGAGTTCCTTCACCAGAGAGTGAGGTGCTGCTACAGGCTCTTCACTTGGAAGGTGGGCAGAGTGTGCCCTTGGTTGTGCCCCTTGGAGATCAGCCACAATAGTCAGTCATGCCATGGGGATGGATGCCCAGCTCTGTCCAGGGCTTGGGGGTGGGTACCAAGATGGCAGTGGAGAGCAAGCTTCCTGCCTGTGAGAGGAGGCAGTGTTGTTAAGGTCAGAATGCCTCACTGACAACTGAGCCTGGAATTCAGAAGTGGAGACAGGAGGAGGAGAGAAGGATGTGGCAGGCAGAGAAGGCTTGCTAGGCTGGGTGGGGCATGGATGGAGGAAGCAGAGACGAGGTGCAGGAGGGGAGGGCGGGGTGGCTTTCCTGGGAAGGAATGCAATCTTGAGGCTATACGGACTTGTACTAGAGTACAAGGGTACTATAGAGGTAGTTGAGGGGTCTCACCTGTAGTAAGGGAGAGTGTCTGCGCTGCCAGGCCCCCTTGGTGGATAATGTCTTATCATCTTGTAGCAGTGCTAAGAGGTTGTGCCCATAGCACCCCAGGTTCAGGCAGGTCAAGGCTTTGCCAAGGTCTTGGAGCTCCTGTACTGGAGTGCCCCCATATTGTACCAACCCTTCACAGAGGTAGCTTCACTCTTCACCACACTATACTAGCTATGGACGAGTTAGCGCTTTATACTCTCGGGCTGCCCTGCAGCTTCGGGGCACCAGCGGCAATCTGCACCAGACTCTCTGCGTGGGAACATGCAGTTCCCAATCTAGGCCAAGGTTCAAGAGGAGGTGAGGCCCGCTGGGTACTGCAGTTTGGGAAGGCTTCCTAGAAGTGGAGAGGAAAGAAGGTGGGAAGCAGCTGGCAGGGGAGGGTCCTTACCCCTCTGCGCTGTTGTTCGTCTAACCCTGCCTTCTCCTTCAGCTCAGACCCAGCTGTCCCGCAGTGGCATCCGTGAGTGCCAGCAGTGAGGGAGAGCAGCCTTGCCAGGCTGAGCTTCCCAAGCCCAAAGGACATGCTGATTTGGAAAATTTGGCTCCAGTAGCTTCCTCCCTCTGGTCCAGCTCCCGGCTGCCTGGGGCTTAGCTCAGCCCACCCAGGCCCTGCTGCCCTCTGGGGCCAGAGCCGGATGTCTTGCTGATCTCTTGCCCTGAAATACCCTCGTTGTGTGACCTCTGTTTTAATCCAGTGTGTCTTAGCTGCCCCTTCCTCCAAGATACCTTTTCTCACCTCCAGGGACTCTGTTAGGACTTCGGAGTATCTAAGTCCTTACTGACCAAAGGAAGCAGAGTGTGAGCCACACATGCAAGTCATACATACAATTAAGAAGACAAAAAGCAGCTCGTGTGTGCTTTTAGTCCCAGCACTTGAGAAGCCAAAGTGGGAGGTTCCCTTAAGTCTAGGAGTTCAACTCCAGTCTTCTGGGCAGCATAGCAAGACTTTATGTCAAAACAACAACAAAAACTCAGAACAAAACAAAAAGAACCAAATTGGGTGTGATGGCGCACACCCTTAATCCCAGTTTGTGGGAAGCATTCTGAGACTAGCCTGGTTGGTCTAGGCACTGTGTTCAGTGGAAAGACCTTGTCTCAAAATGATCATGTGGAGAGCACCTGATGTACTCCACATGCACTCACATCCATGTACATCCACATGTGCACATACTTGTAGTATGCACACAAATCCAGGACTGGCATTAAGCTTAGCTTAGATAGTGTTGTCTAGCATGCCCAAGGTCCTGAATTGGATTCTTAGCAACACACACACACACATCAAATGACATTATTCTAATGAGATTTTATTTAATTGGATACATCTATAATTTTTAATTAATTAATTTTCTTTGAGCTAGTAACTCGGGCTAGCCTTGAAGTCCTGATTCTTCTGCCTCCATCTCTCAAGTGTTGGGATCCCATACTAACACGCCCGGTCTCATAATATCAATACAAGAATGACTAGGATATATAACTTTCTCTTTAATTGTATTACACAGACTTCAAAATCCACCATCTGTCTTACGTTTACTGCCTGTTTCCATTTGTACATTCCAGGTAGTTGATAGCCACCTGTGGCCAGTGGTTCCCATGTGGATTAGCACAGACCTTAAGGCCAGGAGGAGTCAGTCTGTGAGGGTCAGAGCTCCGGGTTTGGCATCAACTGGCTCTGGCGGTCACGTTCTAGTCGTGCCGTGCATGTCAGCAGGGTGAGCTTTGGCACGTCATCAGTGCTCTGAGCCTCGGTCACTTCAGCTGGAAAAGGGATTAGTAATTTCAGGCTGGAGAATTGTTTTAGGATTACTCACATGAATGTGTGTCTAGTGTCAGGCTCAGGGAAGTGCTCAGCGAGTGGCAGCGTGGTTAATCTGCCCTCCTCCGATGTGCTGTTGTCCTCACCCACTGGACCACTGTGAATTCAAGGGCACACTCCCCAGTTCTTCCTTCTCTGTGTTCAGGGATTGCCTCTGTGTAAGCGGCACTGCTTGCTGAGGAAAAAATGTGGCTTCCAGCACTGAGAATGCCTCTCACCTCTCCCTGTTCTCTCAACAGACTAAGAAGCCCTGGGTAATGCAATCCCTAGACCCCTAACTACCTGGGGTAGCTTTGGCAGGTTCTGCTTTGCTTGGGGCCTGAGTTCCTCCTCTGAAAGGTCCAAGGATGTTGGAGGAAGCCTGTCTGACTCTGGTGCAGTCCCTGACCCTCCAGTGGTCTTGGAGGCCTGGGGCTGATGCTGTGTGCTCTGCCTTCTCCCCGTGTCCTGGCTTTCATAGATCTTGGACTTTAATACTTTCAAGTCGCCTTTTCTAAAAAAATTTAAGAGAAAAGACTTTCTCCTCCTCCTTAGGCAGAGCAAGGAGGAAGTTTAAGCGCCCTGCCCTCCCTCTTCTGCGAGCCTCTGCTGAACTCCCATCACGGCAGTAACAGATGTGTAGCAAGGAGTTCCTCTCAACTTATAAAACTGAGGCTCAGAGAGGTCAAACAGCCCATGCCAGTTAAACAGAAGCGGGAGACAGAGTCAGGGCTGGAAGCAGATTAGTTCACATCTAAGGACATGGCGCTATAGGCTTTCTCACCAGGATCCCTGATGTTTCTCTATGGAGGCTTTCATGAGACATGGTGGTGTTGAACCAGTCCCATGCCTCAATTTCCCTGCTTGGGGAGTGGAAGCAGAAAAGTAACAGGATGGTGATTTCAATGATGCCTGTAGAACCATGCATTCTTTAGTGTCCCCATGGGGTCTTTTATTTGTGGTTTCTCTGGAGAAATTATGTGGGGGAAGTGGAAGGGCCCTGGTCCAGAGAGCCCACATTATTATGTAGAGTGACCTTGACCAAATCACTTCCCACTCTAGGCCTTGGCTACTTATTTATAAATTGCGGGAGGGGAATGACATTGTGTCAAATGATGCTGTGAAATCAAGTACTTTGCAAACTGGAAAGCTAATAGTAGGAATAGAAAATAATCACAGAAAATGATGATAAAAACAATAGAAATAGAAACAAACATCATTCTAGAAGCAGCCCAGTTTTCAGCATGTTGCCACTGACCGGAAGTGAATTGGGCCCTTTGGGTATGAATCCAAAATGAAGTCTGGGAACATCCTGCTTTGGTTCTGAAGTAGCCTGGGTTTTC
>PVIU01008961.1:0-79600 GCA_004026605.1 Ondatra zibethicus | reverse complement strand
TCATCTTCCCTTTTCTGTTTAATTAAAAAAGAAGGTTTATCTTTAACATAGTAAAATTACATATGACAAAACAGTTATCAAGCAAGGATTACACTTACAATATTCATATCTACTTTCTATCTATTTTTAACTCTATCAAATACTCCAGGAGGATATAATATTATCTAAGTAAATAGGAAATGTATTGTAAGCAACTTCCAAACTTCTAGAATTTACAGAGACATATCCCTGCCTAGACAGTCACCCAAAGTTCTTCTTTACCGTTGGGACATCCATCTTCAGCCTACAGGCCCATCATTCCAGCAGAATATTTTATGAAGCATGAAATTTTAAAGATAGTTCCTCCTATATTGGCAGTTTTCAGTCACTTTCTTCTGTGTCAACATTTAAATTTAAGCCTCATATTCTTAGCTCAAGACCTCTCTTCTTCTCTCTGCATGTTTCATGGACTCATATCTGGTTTCCATAGTGACTGTTTTCATGAGTCTATTAAATAATATAAAAACTGATTTTTTTCTCATCTCTTATTTCAAAACCCTGAAATTAGAAATTTACCTCCATTTCTTCAGCAACCCAAGGAATATTGCCTACAACTTAATTACATTTAAGTCAGGCAACAAAATCATATTTCTCAATATAGGTGTAGAAAGAGAACAATAAGAAGTTTTGAGCACTAATAAACTGTTTTTATTTTGGTAGAACTGGAGATAGGTAAATGATTAAACAGAAGAATATGATATCCTTGTCATGAATCCTCTGATGGAATGGGTAACAGTATGTTTTATCTTCCAAGAACTCTGAGACCTGTAAACTGAAGAACAGAAATGTTATGGGCCCAGAAGCTGTGCTGCATGAGGATTAACTTGATAAACCTTTAATAGATTCTAATTTTTATTCAAAATCATCTCAGTATCATTCTCCATTAAATAATAGGATAAATGTAATCCTTAATATTGTGCACAAAATTTGACAAGATTTAAAGATTTGTTTTTAATTTTTGTATAAACTGGAACCCTTAATTTTGTCAGATCCACCGTTATCCATTCAAATTTTACCTACTTCTTTTGTTTGTCATTTTACCTTACATTTAGAAGCACCCTATTTCAGTTGGAAGCACTTCAGCATGTGCATATCATGAGGCATTGAGAGTCTTCCCTATTTAACCTGGTTACCTGTTTCTCATTCACATAGAGATCCTTTCTTACCCTGAAATGCATCTTAGACATATTATTTTCCAAGTTATGCAAGTTTCTGTAATTGTAGGTTTTCATGCTACATGGCTATTTGTTGGCTTGAGGATTTGATACTGTTTATATGAGAACATGACCTGTATAATTTCTATGAATGCCCTTTTTTCTTATATTTTCACTTTTGAGACTAGACGTTAATGGCTGAGCCAGTCTGAATGCCTGTATTTCTAATTCATTGTCACACTGCCACCAATGCTTAGGATAGTTCTATCACAATAGCAGAATGATACATCTTTACTGAATAAGTAAATGCCTTGATACCCTTTCTTTTCCTTTGATGTATTTGTGAAAAAAAACTTAAGACCTACTAAGAACCTCATTTTAAAATACATAATTATATATATGACTATATATATAATAACACAAATACTTGTGTAAATATGTACACATAAATATTGATATAAAGATATAAATCTTGGTAAATATATAGTAATTGATAATAGAATGAGCGAGTTTATTTTTTACTCATTGCTATTGACAAAATTGTTTCCTCATTAAAAACATGATTTCAGTCAGTAAAGTTCCTGAGGAACAAGCATGAGGATCCCAAGCACCTACATGACAGACTGTGAAGCCCTGTAGCACACATTTGTAATCCTAGGACTGAGGAAGCAGAGACATGAGCCTGGGTGGAATTTGCTTGATGGTCAAGACAGCTGAAGATACCTGAATCAATGAGCTCCATGTTCTGTGAAAAACCCTGTTTCAAAGAGAAAATGTGGGAAGTGATTAAGAGAGATATTTGTACATGCATGTACACCAATATGCGCACATGTGTGCGTGCACACACACACAAAATCACACACAATCACACATACACACACACACACTACGAAAAACAATTTGAAGATAGAATTATAAAGTTTTCTGGCTACAGTATATCCTTACAGCAAGATTTTCAGACAAAATACAAGAATCCTTGCTAAACTTCAATCGCGTTTCTTTATACAAATATTCCTAATATTGCCAAAGATCTAACAGGGTACTGTGTGTTTTTATTTCCTAAATTTGGCAGCTCTATATTTAGACCATCTTTTTTTTAACAGGTGCTATGTTCTAGAAAGCTTACAGTTTGGGGAACATGAAGTAGAAAACTGCGACAACTGATGGAAAAAGTGAGCCAAATTCCAGCAAGCATTGCCATAGGAGGACAGGTTACGAGTACATCAGCAACTTCTCCAAGACCAAACTATCACTCTGAGGTCAATTTGGAAATTATGGGAAAGAGCATAATTATGCACTAGAATTATAACTAGAAAACAGGAGTGGGAGTCTCAAAGGGAGACCATCACAAAATCCCTTCAGGTATTTGAAGAAATCACTTTGTCCTCTCAGGCAGCCCTATGGGCCTACAGTTCACAATATCAGAGCCTCAGTTCTGAAGTAATTTTTCTTTGCAGATATCAAAGAGATATCATCAAAAAGTGACATTTAAACTTATACAAGATTGTCACTGACAAAATTTTAAAGCACATGGACACATCAGTAATGATGCCTGTGGCAGTTTCTATGAAAGTTTGAAAATGATTTAATATAAGGCAATAATATTAGAATATGATAACAGCAGCAAATCACCCTTACTTACCTCAGGATTTATAACATTTTTCCCAGTGCTTGGCTATGGTTTCACATGAAAAAAATATTTTTAGAATAAATGAATACCTCTTTATTCTACTAATCCTCTGTGCTTTAATTTCAACTTTATTTCTAGACTTACTTTCTTCCTAATGATAGCTGGGGTGCTCTCAGCCAAGAGGTAAATTTATACGGACCATGGAAAGTGACCAAATTCCAAAGCTTTTCTCAAAGGGGAAATACCACTAGAGTCTGTGCCTACAGGGAAAAAATGATAGCAAAGTTTTATGTATTTGAAAGGAAGTTAGAATCTTTGGGGAGGAACATGGACAACAAGGCCATTGGGTAACTGCTTATCTGTTCTGTTTGTTTTATTGGATATGGAAAGAATAGCATATCTACATTTTTCTCTGCGTAAGAAATTAGGTCAGAGTTAAACATTCTTCATTATGAGACAGGTATTTCAGGCTTCATAAAACACCAGATTAAGCCAGAAGTTGGTGGCTCATGCCTTTAATCGCAGCCTTTGGGAGGCAGAGGCAGGCAGATCTTTGTGAGGTTAAGGCCAACATGGTCTACAAGAACTAGTTCCAGGACAGGCTCCAAAGCTACAGAGAAACCCTGTCTCGAAAAATAAAAATAAAAAAACTAAAACAAAAAAAAAAACCAGATTAAGCACTAAGCATAGTTTTTCACACCTTGTTTATTCTTCAAATGTATAAGTATAGTGTTTTTATTTTCATTGTGGAATAGAATTTTTTTACAGGTGTACTTCATTTTCCCCTAGTCCCCATAAAGAGACAGGTTGAATTTATAATTTTGTTATTAGTCCTGAAATTGCAACATACAACCTCACTGAACATATCACTTCACACAAAATGGATATATATCTAGAATACACTCAGAATGCATCCAGGCACTGTTTAGAAAGATAACATTATTCCATGTATGCAGATATTCTGCTACTTCAGCAGTAACACATCGGTTATTACATATAGTCATCATGTCATTCTCTTCCTTTCAGAATGAATACTGCTTACTTTACAAGATATGTTTGCATTCCTACACATTTACTAGAGAGTATATCGCCATAGGTTATGTCAAATCTAGGAAAGGAGAAACATGATGGCAGTGAACTTTTAATGTTTTATTTAATTTTTGCTGTTCTTGAATTTATTCTGCTATTCTTAAAGATTTGTTAAAACTTTTTCATAACAGGAAAAGTGACTTCTCGTGATATGAGTTAAAATTACAATCTATTTTTATTCATCTATTAATGGTTTATAATGTCACAATCTTTTAAATTTTGAATAATTGACAGAATGCTAAATAATTCTTAATTTCTTATAGATAGAAGAATTCTGTCTAGTGGAGAAACAACTTAAGCGAGCTCTGTCCATATGTATTTATTTAAATAGTCTTGAACCGTTCTCGGGATTCTCTTGGAACCTGCTTGCAACTTCACTGCTTACTCAGTAACGAGGTAAGAAAAATCTTGAACAGTTTTTCCTTAAAAATAATGTAAAATTTGTTTTAATTCTTGTCTTTTAGTGCTTTGATGACTTCTATTGCATTGTGTTTTAATGTTATCTTTGGAACAATCAGAATGTATTTTGTTTGAAAGCAAGTGATGTAATTCTACTTTAAGCCATTTTAGAGGATCCTATGGGTCTAACCAAAGCTAAAAAATCAGCATTTCTTCTCAGATCCAATGGCCTCTATTTAAAGACATATTAATAAATTATATATAATGTGATGAATATTGTACCATCTGTTTTCAAATAAGGGCAACCTTTGCCATTAGAAATATTTGTTAGAGCCTGGAGATGTTATTATTACAACTTGGGAAATTTACACACACATGGATATGGTTAAATGTCCCAGAATGTACTGGTCAATCCACAAAGAAAAAATAGTGTTTCTTCAAAGATCACTAATGCTGTATTGTTCAAGTTTTAGACACTTAATGATATTCTAGATTTTATCTGTTGGTGGATTAATCTGTTCACATCATGCAGTTAGCTACTCACAGTATCTATTATAGATTTTTTAATACAATGAATTCATCTCTCCCCTAGTGCCTTTGGGTCAAAGTGTTTTCTTTTAATATTTTCATTAATTCATTGATAAAAATTACTATTGTTTTTCTTAGGGTTCACCTTGTTACTTAGTTTCTCTAAGGTCATGGACTATAGGCTTGTTATCCTTTGATTTACAGTTAGTATCCACTAATGAGTGAGTAGATACCATGTTCCTCTTTCTGGGTCTGCGTTACTTCACTCAGGATGGATTTACCTAGTTGCATCTATTTACATGCAAATTTCAAGATTCAACTGGAAAAGGAAAATAGATAAGATCTCCTGACAAAATAGGATGCATGGGGGTGGAGGAAGAAGGGAGGACAGAAGGGGAAGAGGAGGGAAGAAGAGGAGGAGGGAGGTGAACTCAAGGGAACAGGATAATTGAGATGGAGGAAGGACAGAGATGACAGCAAAGAAAAAGATATTTTGATTGAGGGAGCCATTATGGGGCTCGGAAAAAAACCTGGCACTAGAGAAATCCACAATGATGACCCTAGCTAAGACTTTAAATAGCAGAGGAGAGGGTGCCCAAACTGGCTTTGCCCTATAGTCACATTGATGAATATCTTAAATGTCACCATAGAACCTTCACCCAGCAACTGATGGAAACAGAGGCAGAGACCCGTAGCAGAGCGCTGGACCAAGCTCCCAAAGTCCAGTTGAAGAGTGGGAGGAGTGAGAATATGAGCAAAGAGGTCAAGACCATGATGGGCTCACCCACTGAAACAGTTTACCTGAGCTAATGGAAGCTCACCAACTCTAAAGAGACAGCGAAGGGATCAACATAGGACCAAACTAAACCCTCTGAATGTGAGTTACAGTTGTGTTGCTGGGGCAGACTACTGGGCCACTGGCAGTGGCACCAGGATTTATCCCTACTGCATTTACTGGCTTTTTGGGAACCTGTTCTCTTTGGATCGATACCTTGCTCAGCCTAGATATAGTAGGGAGGGCCTTGGACCTTCTCCAAAGCAATGTGCCTTATCCTCTCTGAGGAGTGGATGGGTGTGGGGTACAAGGAAAAATGGAGGGGATGGAAGGAGGAAAGGGAGTATTGGTATGTAAAATGAAAAAGATAGTTTGTTTTCTTTTTTAAAAAAATAAATTAAAAAATTACAATGGATTTTGATCATAGTTACTGATGCCCAGCTCCTCCTAGATGCATTCCCCATTCCTACCCACCCACATTATGTTCTCATTTTCTCCTGAAGCTTTTATACTATTTCTGGAGATTATTTTGATCTGCTATGTTTGATAATATTTTGCATGGGCTATTGAATTATAGAGAATTCTTTCATTAATATTATAAATTGTATTTTGTAATGATTTATTATAATTTCAATATTTTCTTGATTTTGTTTTTTAATATTTTACTTGTAATGTTTCTATCATATTAATAGATTACACTTAACTAAGCACTTTAAACTATTATGAAAAATTATATAATAACATTTTATATACTGATAAAACAAGTGTTACATATACTTTCTCACTTTAGACATTTTAAGTGCTCTGTTCATTTATATTAATTACATTTAAATCTTTCTGCTATACAATTATTTTTATTCTACTTCATACATTTCAATGGAATCTTTGAAGTTATCTATAGTTGTCTTGATTTCATTGTCTTCTTTGGAGTTTCTTTTTCTTCAGTGTTCATTATTTCTTTTCTTATTATTAAACTTGGCTGTTCACTAAAAATTTTAATGAAAGATTTCTGGCTATAGTTGGCAATTTAAGCAAGTAAGTCAAAAAGTATCATTAATAAAAATATTATGTCATTTAAACAGTAATGTCTTATTTTCATGTCTTTTTTACATTAGTTTTATTATTAATTTTTAAAATGTCCCCACAGAGCTTCTAGAATCACTATGTTACATATCAGTCAAGATTGCTAGATGTTATGTATATGATTCCAAAACACTCATTCATATTTGGAAGGTGTCAATCAAATGAGCCTATTAACTATTTGTTTAAGAAAATGGCTATCAATTTATATAGTTAACTATCTGAGAATTAACTTAGCTCAATCTTCATGAATTCTAATATGAACATAAACTCATTTTCAGGGATTATGTTTTCAGGGATTGTATATATTTACTAGAAAACAAAGCAAGTATACACTATTAAATAGCTTTCTTTAAAAGTTCTTTGTAGATTACAAGAAACTTATATTTCTTACATTGTGTTCCTTTCAAGTCCCTACGTCTGAAGAGCAATATAAATTTTAAAAGCATCTACTGCTCTAAGCACTTGGTGAACAACACTGTAATTAGGTATAAGTATTTACTCTAAGCCATTGCACACATGAACTCACAGTGACTGTGCCTGCATGTACCAGATTTACACAAAGTCAAGCCAGTCGAAATCCCACAACTAAACATAATGATTCCTTTCCATTTGGGAAGTTATTGGCAACTGATGGCTTCAGGGAGAGGGTAAATAGGTTATCTTCAAGAAACTACCCTTGTAAGAATACCTACGCTCTAGTAGATGGTCCTATACCCGTGTATATGCCGACATTATTAAGTATACTAAGTGCATTTAAAACAAGGACAGAGAATGTTTAGTTAGAAGAGAAAGTGATGATGGATATATGGGGACATTTAGGGAGTGGATTGAGGAGGACTTTATAAAAATACTTACATAAAATTCTCAAATAATAAAAAACACATTTTTTACTGTTTCACGCCTACTCTCATTTCAAGTCTCAGCTTAAGCTCTACAATAAACTATAACTCTTCAGGGCAAAGGAGTGATTTCTATTTAAATGCAATAAATATGCTGTATCAATTCATATTTTATGTTCTTTTACAATTGTGTTACAATTAATTATACTTATGATTCTCTATCTGTTTCTCTCTCTCTCTCTGGCTATTATAAATTCCATAAAGACAAATAATGACTTATGTATGACAGAAAAGTAAAAGTCATCCATATTTGGAAACAAAAGGTAAAATTATCACCATTTTAGAAGATAAAATCTTATAAAAATCTTATAAGTAGATTTCTTAATTTCACAGTTGGCATTTATATATCACAGTACTATATATATTTATATATATTCAGAATTTTTGGTTTGTTCCTACAGATTCACTACTCTGGTGACAGATTTGAAAATAATATAATTTTCAAAGGTTTTAAAAATAGAATAGAAACAAGTTTAATCAAACTACCAAACAATGATCAAAGAAATTAAAAATATACAAATATAGGGAATTCTAACATGTTGTTGGATATGAAAATGATTACCAATATTATTAAAATATGCATCCTGTCCAATGTGGTGCACAGTTTCAAAATAATCTCTATTCAATAAGCAATGAAACTTATTTTTCAAGGACTATGAAAATCACGCTACCAGAGGGAAGAAGTATTAACTCATCTTTTGTAGCTGTGGATTCTGACAGGCACAGCAATGAACGACATGGCAAGACATATTCAAAGGAACAATAGTGGGGTGAATACCAGGGAAGTAGTCAACCACTTTCTTACTGGATGCAAAGCCCACTCCACAAGTTAAAACCCATAGCTGGCATCATTATCAGGGCAAGAAACCTGTGACTAGACAGTCCATAGGCCCTACAGAAGAATCTTCTACTATCATTTTGCTAAATAGAAATAGCATTAAAATAACTCTTACTGAATTGTTGATGTATCTATATCAGTACATCTCATTAAATAAGAGTCTGTTAGTAGTAAATGGCAATTAATACAGACACCCATTCTAGAGCAGGATGTAGGGACTAAGAGATTGTAAAATGCTAAGCAACAACAACAAAAAATCTATACTACAAAACCTTCTCCCAAAGCTCAGGGATCAGTATGGAAGAAAGATGGTAAGTAACACAGGCAGTGGATGAGTACAATAAAACTGTTTTCCAGACACAGCAGGGCAGTAGCACATGTGGACTTAAAGTGGAAGTTATGACATGCATGAGAATTTTGCAAGTTCAGGTTAAACACAACTCCCAGCATGGGGCAGGGAGATGCATGAATTTCCACCTATAGCTGAGAAGCTGTGGGGAGCTGATAGTTTCTGGGAGAAAAAAATCAGTTTTCTTTAGTAGCGTTTCCTCTGGTAACTCAACCAATCAAAGGCCACCCATTTGACGATATGTGGACAGCACAAATTATACTCAACTGAATTAAAGATAAAAGAAGAGAACATGAACTTAAGCGTATGGGAATCTGGGAGAAGTTGGAGACAGAGGGTAAATATGATCACAAATCATTGTAAACAATCATCGCAATGAACTAGTAAAAAATGAAGGACAAAGAGAAAGAGTAAAAAGACATACTAAAACGTAAGCTTAGGGAGTCATAAATTGGCAGTCTGGCATTCTAAATGTACCTTACTTCAAGCAATAATATATGGTACAATAATTGAAAAGTGGCATTTCAGTGAAGACAGAGATATAGGCCAAGAAAATTTAATAGAATACCCAGAACTAAAGAACACAATTATTTTCAACTGATCTTTGAAACAAGGTCACTTGGTTACATAATCAAAAACTGATGATTCCTGTACAGGTGGTTCAAGGAAACCTGCAATACAGATTAGGAAAACTAAAGGTGGTTTCTTCTCTCACACAGTTTATAAAAATTCCTTCAAAATATATTAGATATATAAACATAATAGTGGAAAGCATAAAATTGTTAGCATAAAGCTCAGAGGAGAAGCTCTATTCTTTGAGTTGGGAGGACTTGGTTGGACACTAAATGCACAGGAAAAATAGAAGACATTATTTTATATAAAGGTTTAGAATTCTCACAGAGAAAAAAATCAGTTCCCATAAACCACATGGTGTATGGGGAAATCTTTGCAAAGCAATGATTTACTATCCATATCATGTGAAGAGATTCTATCCCTCAGCATCAGGAAAATAAAATAAAAATACACTTGATAGAACGTGAAAACAGTCCTTCAATAGAACCTATGTAAATCACTTATACAAGTGACCCTCAAGTAAAAACAATTATCACTATCACTAGCCACAGAATAGCACTTGCTAGATAAATGGGTAAGCTTATGGAAGTTTCAGTGTTTATATTTAGAAATAAGTATGCAATTCAGTGGCAAAGAATTCAGTATTTAAGAAGACACATTTGTGGTTTTTAAGTGTTAGTATAAACATTTTGAAAATCAAATTAAAATATTAGCATTGTGTCAAAATGCTAAAAGTAATTAGATATAAGTCAACAAAATATATAGAAGATTTATAAACTGAAAAACACTAAAAGGATGCTATAAGAAATGACAGCTAAAGTTGATTAATACATATAGTTTATTCATCAATTAGGAACCACAAAATTTCCTCAATTTGATCTAAAGATTACATTTAATCTTCATCAGTCCCTCAGTACACATTTTCCTTGGTCAAAATTTACAGATTGACTTTGAATTGTGTTTTGGAAAAATGGAATACTAGAAGAGCCCAACACTTAAAATAAGAGTACAAAGATGCATGGTGTTCACTGTTCTATATCAACAGTTACCCTAAAATTACAGTTCATGCAAAACCAAGAAAGTACATCAAGTAGATTTCACTTATCCACATTGAAGAGATTTCAAACTCTAAGTGTAAAATTGGATTTCATGGCAGGTAATATCTAGAGACGGAAGTGTGTAGTTACAAAATGTAATGAGGGAATGATTGAGATGTTGATAACATTGTTTAAAGTGGTATATGCTCTCCGTGATGAATGTTTAGAAGACTGTATTCAGTGTATGCTGAACATTAACATGGTTCCACAAGTACAGTATGAATTGCCTGTGCTGGAAGACTGTATCGGTGAGTCTGGTAATACAGAATACTGCCATCGTGTCACAGCAGCTTTCTCATATTCACCTGTTTGATAATCACTTAAGTATTTAGGACTCATTTTTCCATCAAGCACTCCACTTATTAATACACTGAAAACACCTCATTTGAAGATGTACTACAAATTAATCAAAACATTTGTTAATTACAGGTTAATTACCATGGGAAAACCCAAGGGGGTAGGAAGACCATAAGTAGTGAATGTAGAACTCCTATAGTCTGAATCACAGTTTTTCCCTTTCTATCAGGGCAGCTTCAGAGTCAGAAGGTATGTGATTATATTTCCCCATCTGTTAAATAACAACATTAATACTTATTTCTTGGGAGGGCTTTTGGAATAGTATCTTGCACATAGTCATAATAAATAATATTTTAAAAACCTTTCTTCCATCTCTTTTTTTTATTTTTTTATTTTTTTAGGATTTTTTGTTTACATTGTTTTGTTTTATTTTTTCCATTCAAAAACATAATTAAATAAATAAAATTTTTACATTTCTTCCCCTTCTCCAGGTCCCCTCCCGCTACCCCCCACCCCTCCTCCCTCCCCCTTCTTCCTTGAAAGAGGGCATGGTGCCCTGCCCTGTTGGAAGTCCAAGGCCCACCTCCCCTCCCTCCTGGCCTAGGAAGGAGTGCATCCAAAAAGACTCGGTTCCCAAAAAGATAATACATGCAGAAGAGATAGGTCCTGGTGTCATTGTTGATGGCTTCTCCATCCACCCCCTTTCGCCGCCACATTCAGAGAGTCTGGTTTGATCATATGTTCATTCATTTTAGAGTTGGCAAGATACTTGGCCCTGGGGATCCCAGGTGTCCACGGGCATGTCCCCAGCTAGTTATTCGGGCAGCAGAGGAAAGGGTGCCGGAACTAGCCTTGTCCCATAGTCACATTGATGATTATCTTCCATCTCTTAATGCCAGTATTTCTTTTCTAAACACATTTTAAATATTGTGTTGATTTTGTACTTAATTTATTTGTATCATACAGTTAATTACATTATAAAATTTTGCTGTCATTATAAGTAAAAAAGATAAAATGTAAGCTTACAAGAAGATAAAAGGTAAGAATTAATTAATAAGAATCCAAATTTTTTACCCTCACCATTAATTATAGCAATGTACAATCCAATATATTTGTAAATGTCTACAAACATTTAATGTAACAGATCTATGTAGCCTAGCCAGGTTGCATATGACCCCTTGTTGCTTCCATAGCCAGAGAGTAAGAAGTCCAATAGATATTGTATACATATACTATAATTCTTATATTGTAAAATAAATTCTGATAGTCAACATCTTTATAGAGCTATTAATTGTTTCTTTACCAAAGAAAGTTTATGTATACCAGTTTTTCTAAAACACATTTTGTCTTCTAGTATCAGAATCACCTGCTATGCACTACAACTTGATCCGTGGAAATGAGATTCAGGAAAGTAACATTCAGACAAGCACTGAAGTTGTGTGTGCGCTGGTCCTCTGGCACTTGCAGGCTCTATGTGTTTGCAGCCCATCTTCCATATGAACAAAATCTCCTGTGGGATCCTTCTCAGTCTCTGGGAAGAAATTTAATCTAAAGAATCCTTTTTAGTTTATTTATTTAACAATAACAGTCATCAGCAAATATTTGTTTCATATTATATTTTATACATAATTAGATATTCTGAATCCATCTTAGGGATATAGATTTGGGAAATTCTTCATGTTTTAAGAATATTCATTTAGCAAGTTTTCTGGGTGGTTCTGATAGACTGCAAAGTTTGAGTATTCTAGCCGAATACATTGATCATATTTTTCCAAAATGTGACAAGATCTGAACTGAATCCTGGTAACCCAATTCATGTTTGTAACTCCACTACTGGGTTCTCACTCAGTAAGAGGAAGAATGAGAAATTTCATATTTTAACACTCATAGTCTAGCTTCAACAGGAAGAGACTGAAGTCACATCTTAGTGACTCTTCCTTATCCTAAAAATGTTTAAGCATCTAATAGATACCAAAATCTATTCTTGAATACTGATAATAAAAAACAACAGAAAAAAGTACACATATGTGCTTGCCATCTATCTTCTAAAAGCTCCCATATACCATTAAAAAGATAATCACATGCAGTATGAAAGATAATAAAAATCACTTTTCTGAAAAGTAGAAAAAGGAGATTTAAGTGTAAACATTCCCAGTTTAAGTCATTTGCAAATGGACTACTGAAAGATGAGTACTTTCCCATTGCTGTTTTTGACTTTTCTGGTCAAGAACATGCCCATCATGCAAGTGACCACCAACCTGGTCTTGACTGTGTGAGTAGACCACTATAATACACTAACTTTTGCTTTAGATTTCAATGTCACGTTCTCTACTAGAACATGGTTTTGCTGAACCAGCAGCTATACCTTGCTGTATGATCTGTCCTCCTGTCACTTTTACTCATGCCAACACACCGAGAGAGGATAGACCAGTCTGCTACTTTAAGGGTTAAGTGCAGTGATCGACTACAACCAGAAGAGGGTAGCAGAGGGTTGTTGAGTAAGAGCTGAGGTTGCCATAGGTCTTACCCTAAAGAGACTGTATTCAAAGTACCAGTATGGTCAGTCAAGAGAATAAGTACACTTATATAATAAATCACCAGACAAAGAAGGACATAGCTTAAAAGTAACAAGAACACTTTATGGTAGCTGATGCTATGGAAGAAATGATAGACAGGTCAAGAGCCTTAACCTGAGACGCAGTCTTAGCTACTATCAGAACTTTGATTTCTTGTCAAATGAACTAAATCCCTACATACATACTACTACCTCAATTGCTATTTCCTTACTGTTCCTGTCCATGTCTTTGGCTATGTCTTCTTTAACTCTCATTGGCACTACGCCTGCTAGATTCTACACAGGGAGTAATAGAATGATCCCTAACTACACCATGAGATCTCAGCATTCAAATCTTCCTTTATTAGAACATAGTGCATACTTAATCATCATGAGCCCCTGCATAAACTTGTGTCTAGGAAGTATGAAAACTTCATTTTCATGGTAATCCTTTATTTGAGACACCATGAACTTGAAGCTAAAACTACCTATGCAGTTAATCTCTGCAGTCCTGCTACAGCACAGTACCTATAACTTTTGTTGTTTGATTTTCTCAAATCGTTAAATCATACTTTTATATTATTTGTATTTAAGGCAATAGTAGGACAAATTTTATTTCCACCTTCTGCACTACAGAACCCAGACATCACACATCTTTTGTCACAGTGCTTAGCAGGAAGCCATCCTACTGAACCCTTTGGGCAGTCTCCTGACAGTGATCTCAAAGAGATGAACCTGAAAATGCAGTAAAGGAAACCAGTATGATCTTTAAATCATCACCCTCCATGACCCTCAGTCCAAAGCCAGCCAAAGGTCAGAGCCGCCGCACGCCCCCCCCCCCCGCGCCTTGGCCAATATTCGACCACCTGTCAACTGCAGTAGGCTTGCCAGCAGCTTTCCCTGGACAGGAACTAACAGAAGTTCTGGGAAAAAAGCCAGACATTCATCCAGAGTCTTAGAGCCAAGGGTATAGAAATGGAAAAAGCAAAAAGCACTTGAGATTTTTCCCTCCCAACAATACTGTAAAATCAAACAAAAATATTTTTCCAAGTTTTTGCTCTGTTCTATTCTTCATAACAGATGTGACAATGCGCTAATTATTGTTACTTTATTATACTATTATTATTTTAAAGACCTTGTCATTAAATGAATGTTCCTCCTTACTGCCCAATTTATTTCTGTGTAACTCATGTTACCTGGTTTATATTTCATAATGCATATTACTTTATATTTTCTGATTGTACAGGTTAATAAGAATTATCTCTTGGAATAGAGAAGAATATGAAGTCAGGATGGGAGCATAAAAATTTTTCCTATAAATTCTTTTTATTGAACAAACATCTTGCCCCTATAATTTAATTTAGTCTTCCTGAATTATAAATGAGAAGTAGACTAAAATACAGGATTTCATAAGATAGTCTCTCTCTTGCTTCAGTTCTTTTCAGTAACTTGAATTTTATGTATACAGAGAGTGATTAAAATTTGCAGAAAATTAAATTGTTTTCTTTTTATATTGCCTAAAAGAAAGCTAAAGTGAATCTTGTCTCTTGAAACACAAAATTAACAGAATCTCTCTCTCTCTCTCTCTCTGTCTCTCTCTTTCTGTGTGTGTGGGGGTGTGTGTGGGGGGGTGGGTGTTAAAGAGGACCCATTCACTACTGGTAGTCATACAAACTAGTAAAGCCATTATGGAATTCAGAATGGGAGTTTTCTCAAAAAAAAACTGAAAATTAATCTACCATGTATATTACTCCTAAGCATATACACAAAGACTACATCCTACCAAAAAGACACTTGACCAAGAAGTAAACTGATGTTCTGCCTGCTCCTTTAATGATCACAAGAAGATGAAACGAGTCTAGCTGTTCATCAACAGATGAAAAGATAAAGGAAGTTCAGTCTACATACACAGCGGAATTCACCTAGCTGTTAAAAGATGAAAATAGAAAAGTTTCCCGAAAATGAATAAAATATGATTAACAGAGGTGACCTAAACTGAAAAGGACAAAGGTTTGCATGTTTTCTCAAGGATCATAGGAATTCACCTAGCTGTTAAAAGATGAAAATAGAAAAGTTTCCTGAAAATGAATAAAATATGATTAACAGAGGTGACCTAAACTGAAAAGGACAAAGGTTTGCATGTTTTCTCAAGGATCATAGATGATATAGATATAGATATAGATATAGATATAGATATAGATATAGATATAGATATAGATATAGATTGGATTGGGTGTCAGGTAGCTATTAAAATAAGATTCTGCTAGAACAGTCATTTATTAAAATTAAAAAGTTGATATGAGGAGATCAACTTTTCCCACAAATTCAGCCCTATTGGAGAGAGCAACAAGCAAGCAAATTTAACAGTCACTGACATATGAAAATGAGCAATCAGACTTGGATATATTGGATATTTTTCTCATAACCCTTGGAAAATAGAATCAGATTAGAAGGTTGTATCTTACGCAGGAGTTTGTGACATTTAAATTATTCTGATTCATGCATTAGTTTTCCTGAAAAAATAGGATTTATAGCAAAAAAAATCATCCCCTTGGCTCTGAGTTATTCATTAATTTAAGTTCAGTTTCATCACATGGTTAACTCAACTTGCAAGGAGTATGATAATATAGACACAAATTAGGATGCCTCTTCATTTTTACCATTTAAATATACTCAAAGAGAGATGTTCTTATGAATTCATCTTGCAGTTTTCAGGCTTTCTTCTTCATACCCAGGAAACTAATGTGTTGCCAAGGAATACAAAGGAGATGTTCGTTTCAGACTTGTAGAGACTTCAACTTCCCAGAATAAGTTGCTGTAATATGGTTTTTTGAGTATTTCTAGTTCTCACTTTTATCTTGAGAGTTGGATGAAAACCCATATGTGAAAGAGCAGAGAGGTTTGGGCAGTAAAGTTATTCAAAAATGTTTATTTCAAAAAGCATGTTCCAGTGTTGTAGCCTTGGTTGAGTAGGAAGAAATATTGGGAATAAAGAAGAACATCAAAAAGACACAAATGATGTGAATCCCATCTAGGATAAATTTACACTTCAAAGGAAAAGTTACATTTGAGAAACAGAAAACTTTCAGTAATAACACTAGGAGATAATAGTTATTGGTGAATGAGTTCTTTCCATTCAGAGGCTCTGTGGAATGAAGCTGCTATCCACTGTTGCATTTAGTACTCAAAACATTTTTACAAAGTATGTATTTGCTTCCGTTATTGATGAGAAAAGACATCTAAGCACAGGCTTAGAGACACTGGAGTTGCCCATGGAGTCCATTAAAAATGTTTATTTGTTTTCTGCTCCCCTATGAAATCTGAAAAACATAATATCTCTGCGTTATTATTTTTTTAAAACAAACATTCAATGTCATCCTTTGGTCAAAGTCATTGGGCTTACAGGTACCTAAACATCTTAATCATTCTAAAAAGACTGCTGGGTGGTTAAGATTAAGTTACAAGTCATTCTGAATACATGTACAGAAAATCTATTACACAATGTCTTATAAAACATGAACTACCGGGCGGTGGTGGCGCACGCCTTTAATCCCTGCACTAGGGAGGCAGAGGCAGGCGGATCTTTGTGAGTACGAGGCCAGCCTGGTCTACAAGAGCTAGTTTCAGGACAGGCTCCAAATCTACAGAGAAACCCTGCCTCGAAAAACAAAACAAAACAAAAAAAAGATTATAAGTCTCTCTTTTCATTGCATTAGCAGAGCCACTATTTCCTAGGAGTTTCTTTCCAGATCTGTCTTCTATGAACATGGTTTGTTTCTTGTCATACTCCTGTTTCATATTCCTGTTATTCTCCTGAACATGTTTCTACCTTTTTAATTTTATGTCATTAAATTTTTTAGCCGGGCGGTGGTGGTGCACACCTTTTTAAAAAAAAAAACGAAAGAAAGAAAAAAGAAAATAAAAAAAAAACATGAACTACAACTTTCACATGACAAGCAGTGAAGCAATGCTGCTGTGTGGACCAATTCTCTTTCTCCACAATCATGTGGGTATTGGCCTCAAGTTTAGAGAGGTGTCTGCAATTATCAACATAGTAAGAAATAGCATCGGAATAGGTGTATCAATCAATTTCTCACAGTTCCGTAGCTACAGTAATGATAATACAATCTATAACTTTGTCCATAAAACTTAATAAGAATTTGAGTGAATTTCATGTTCTCAGTTTGCTAGTTTGTATTACTTTTCATAGTGACTTATTCTGGATCCTCCTGTCTCCTCCTCCTTCAGCAAATTCAACCGGCAATCATAATGACTTACTTTTAAGTAACACATAATATTATGTGGAAAATATCAGTATCTTAATTTTATAGATAGTAAAAATTGAAACAAAAAGCTAATACTTTTTGCTTCTATTCAAGACCCTAAAATTATTTTTTAAGTTATATTCCAATTTTATGCTTGGTTCTGAAGATGGTGCTTATCATTTATGCTATGCGGATTCTTCCAGCGAATGAATGGGTGTGTATGTGGATGCTACCTTTAAAACATGTTTTAGTTGCCTGTATCATCAAAATTGCCGCAATTCATCACCATTCCGAATTCCCCTTTCCCTATGAAGGAGGCATAATTGATATATTAAAAAATCATGCATCATATCTTCTAATGAGTTACAATGCCTCAGCCCTTTAGCAAAGACCATACAACCATGTCCAGGATGCTAGTGTTTTCTAGTTTTCATAAGAACTGCCAGCTCCCTCTTTAATGGTTTGCAGCTGAGACATTATGGCAGCAAGAAGCTCAACCAGCATGCCACACATCATTTCACAGCACGTGTAGAATATTAAGTGTTAATTTGGGCTACAAAACAACCTCAAAGTTTTTTAGCTTAAATCAGTTTGTGAGTGAATTAACTCAAAATAAGATGGAAAGCGAAGAATGAATACAAATTGTTCAAAGGACAATAGCAACAAGAGATGTTTAACACAAACCCTATCAGGTATAGTGAGTATAAACAATGTTAACATCAATAAAATCACAAACATAAGAACTCATGTATTCAATTCCTTCAAGATTCTAGAATCAGTGGGCTGGAGAGATAGCTCCGAAGTTAACAGTACTTCACAGGACTGGAATTCTGTTCCCAGCACACATAACCACTTGAAATGCCTTTTCCAGGGGATCTCTTCTGACATCCTCAAGCACACACACACACACACACAAATACACACAAGCTATATACTCATACAGACACGTATGGTTACCCACAATTAAAAGTAAATCCTTTTTTTTCATTTATAATCAGGAAAAGAGAATTTGTTATTCCTATGCCAAGTCTGATTGCAAGTAAACTGATAATCATCTAAGTCGTAACAAATACTCTGATGAGGGATACATGTAGCAATCAATTGGGTAAAGAACATTAATTACTTGTGGTTTAGAGGATGGGCACATTTCTTTGACACAACCCCTATAAGGCATCATGTAGCAGGATGGCAGAGAAGCAATCTTCTAAGAGACCATGGAAGTTAAAACCAAACCAATATATTAGCATACATAAGCCAAATATACCTAACATTCAACATTCCTATAACATCCTTTTGTATTTTTCTGCTCGTTTTTAAGTCACTAAAATAATAAAACAATTTTAAATGTCTACTACTTGAAGCCTTTTGTCTTGATTTCCACCACGCTCTGACACCAGTTGTAAAACCGTTGAGTGTAGCATCAAGATAAATGACGGTGCTTGAGGTAAAATGACTGATGATATAGATATGCTATTTTAGAACTAGACATGCTTCTGGATAATTAAAGTGTCACTAAAGTCAGGGAGATTTATAAGCCTGTGTAATGAAATTATTGATCTGATAACTTTTGGGTTTCCATGTAAATAGCACCTTAAAACAACACGTGTTTGCCCCAGAAGTGTAATTTTATGCTAACGTGTACAACTTGCCAACCATTCAGACATTAGTTGATTGATAAATCTTTAGAAAAAAAGGAAAAACACTATAAGAAATGCTATGTTAGTAAAGCAAGAAATGTAATCCTGACATTCTAGTTTTATTTTCAGAACTTTTTCTATTATTTTCTTTTGGGTAAACTTACATATTTAATGTTTTCTTCATTCTACCTTCAAGATAAGTATATTTAGCCTTCAGTCAAATGAACTATCAACATAAGATTATTATAGTCTGATAAATATATTCATCACATAGCCAAAACACCTCTCACAATTCAATAATAAAGAGATGCATTATGTCCCACTTGAAGAAGTGTTCTTCCTTTTCTTAACTTCATTATCATTTTCATCTGTCTAGTACACAGCCTTTAAAACTTTATGCTTAATCACTTTAATTTCAATTTCTAAGCACAATAATTCATAAACATTTTTTTCATGAAATAACATCATACTTTTACTTGTTTCAATCTATTTCCATTCTTTAAATCCCATTATGCTCCATTGTATTACCAATTTTCATAAGTTATAATTCTAATGGAGACCTTGTTTCCTTTCTTAAGCAATATTTAGCAATATTTATGCTTCATGAATTGTTGCTAAGCAGTTTTCGCTAAATTATAGGAAAGGTATGTAGGAAGAGCTCACAGAGAAAAGGAAAGGGTAAGTGATATTATTCTATTTCCATTAAAATATATTTAGCTTTAAAAAACTGTGCATTGGAATTCAGGTGAGGTTAGAGTGGTTTAGTTATGTGTGCTGTATTGCAAAGATCTGGAAGGCTTAGTGTATAGGCATAAACATTATTGAAATGATGGGTTTTGAAATGTACAGTGTAACAGAACTTCAGTCAAAACATTTAATGACCCCCTAATTGACTATCAAATACCAAGAGGTCATTCACACACACACACACACACACACACATACACACAATATATATATTTCCTTAAGACCTTATTTAAAAACCTTGTTGTTGTTTGTCTCCTATCTCCCTTTCATCACAGCTCTTCCTCCTCCATTCACTTATGGCCCTTTTATACTTTCCTGATTTCTTTAGCTATTCCACGTTTTATACTAATAGAGAATTTGGAACTAGACGTTGCAAATGAGCAAAAACATGAGGCACCTCTCTGGGTCTGTATTTCATCACTTCATGTGTAATATTTCCTAGTTCCATCTATTTGACTGCAAGATGCATGGTTTCATTTTCTATACACCTATGTAGTATTGAATTATCCATACTGGTTTCCAGAGTAACTACTCCAGTTTGCATTCTGATAAACAGTGAATGAGGGTTCTTCTTTCTCCACATCCTCTCCAGCATTTGTTGTTCGTTATTTTGTTGAGCTTTGTCATTCTGACTGGTGTGTTTTATTTTGCCTTATTCTAATTGTTAAGGATGATAAACACTTTTCAGGTATTACTTGATCATTTTTATTTCTCTATGCTTTGACTTTTAGCTCATTGAATTGGGTCATTATTTTCTTGTCTATTTGTTTTATGAGCTCTTTGCATATTCTAAGTATTAGTCCTCAGTCAAATGTAGAGCTGGCCAACAGTTTCTCCCCACCTTTAGGTTTCTTCTTTACCTCATTGCTTGCTTAGATGTACAGTAGCTTTTTACACACACTCTACTCAGCAATACTCAGAAGCATCTCTAAAACATATCACAGCCTGGTATACAAAGCAAACCTCAACAAATACAAAAAATTGAGATGATCCCATGTACCCTATCTTCAAATTCAATAAAACCTAAAGTTGACAGCAAACTGAAACTATGATAACTGTCCTACATCGTGGATATTCAACAACTCACCACTGAAATCAAGAGTGAAGTGAATATGATCCTCAAACTCAATAAAATGAAAATACAATAAAGTAAAAATATTTGAAACACATTTAAAACAGTTTAAAAGGATGTCTAAAAATCATAATTGTCACAAAATCATAACAAGTCAAAACAAACCAAACAGATGCCAGTAAATCATAAAAAGCATAAATTAGTGAATTAGAAACAAAGAAATCAGTTCACAAAATCAATGAATAAAAACTATTTTGCTGAGATAATAAAAAATATCGAAAGATCATTGGCCTAACAAAGCAAAGAATGATATGATCCAAGTTAACAAAATCATGAATGAACAGGGGACATTATAACAGACAATAAAAAAAAACACAGAATAAGGAAATTTAAATATCTGTAATTTGTTAAGCTGGGTAATCTAAAATAACTGGGCAAAATTCTTGATTCACCCAAACCACCAACATTTAATCAAGAAGAGACCAACAAGCTAAACAGATATATAACAAAGGAAGAGATTAAAACATTAACAAACAGATTTCAAATTTTAAAATTCTAGGCACAAGCAGGTTTATAACAATTTTGCAGTATGTTTAAAGCACTACAAACAATTCTTAAATTCTTTAAAAAAAATAAGCAGAATGATCATTTACAAATTCATTCTATGAAGACAGTATTACCCTAACACTCAAACCAATAAACACACACACACACACACACACACACACACACACGCATGCATATGCACAAACCCCTACACACAAATATGTCTGATGAACATAGAGGAAAAATTCTCAATAAAATACTAATAAACCAAATACAAGCACATATCAAGATCATCCACCACAATCAACTTGACTTTATCTCAGAAGTTCAGGGTTTGTTCAACATATGTAAGTGATAGTATAACAAACCATATAAATAGTCTTAGTGACAGAAATCACATTATCACTACAGCAGATATATAAAAAGCCTTTGACAAAATCCAACATGCTTTTATAATAAAAATCCTACAGAGACTATAACTGTAGGTAACCCACCTCAACATAATAAAGACTATATATGGTAAAACCACAGCCAACATTATCCTAAATAGACGAAATACTTGAAGCAATTCCATGAAAATCAAGGATGAGATAAAGCTGCCTTCTATCCCCACTCCTTTTTAGGACAGTTTTAGAAGCACTAACTGGAACAAGAACACAAAAGAAGGAAGTGAAAGGTATACAAGTAGAAAAATACAAAGCCAAATTGTCCCTTTTTGCAGATGGTGTGATATTGTACTTACAAGATAGAAAATTGTCATTAGAAAAATTCTGGAAACAATTTCAGCAAAGAGATAAGATAAAAATCAACTTCAAAAAATCAGTAGAGTTTCTATATTCTAATAACAAACATATTGAGGAAGAGAACATGGGCACACATTCATTTACAATAGCACCAAAGACAATAAAAAATCTTGAAATAAACAGAATCAAGGAGGTGAAAGACCTCTACACTAAAAGCCTCAAATACCTGAAGAAAGAGGCTGACAGATACACTAGAAAATGGAAAGACATCATTGTCCATGCATCAGTTAAATTAATATAGTGAAAATTACCACC
The DNA here is from genome assembly GCA_004026605.1 of Ondatra zibethicus. NCBI lineage: Eukaryota > Metazoa > Chordata > Mammalia > Rodentia > Cricetidae > Ondatra > Ondatra zibethicus. The sequence goes on along the minus strand of PVIU01008961.1, from coordinate 56,971 downwards.
ATACAATTTACAGATCCAATGAAATCCCAACCAGAATATCCACAACATTCTTCACAGAACTAGAAGGGGGAAAATCCTAAAATCCATGTTGAACCAGACATAGCTCCAAATAGCCAAAGAAATACTGAGCAAAAAGAATACTAGGATAGCTTCTTCAAACTTCAAGACATATTATAAAATTATAGTAATAAAAGCAGTGTGGTAACGGTATCACAAGAGCCATGCAGACCAAAGGACTAAAATAGAAGGCCCAAACATGAGTACTCATAACAGCTCTTTGATAAGGGACAAAATAATTTACAATTAAGAAAGAACGGCATCTTCAACAAATGGTTACGGAAAAACTAAATTTCCACATGCAGAATAATGAAACCAAACCCTGAACAAAAATTAAACCCAAGTAATTAAAGACCTCATTTTTAATGCTAAAACACTAAAACTGCCACAAACACAGGCAGAACCCTGCAAGGGAGGAAAGAACCTTCTGAATATGACTCCTTTGCACAGAAGTTAAGATAAAAAATGACCTGAACATCATATGAAAATTTGTGAAAAAAACAGGCTATGTATTTGAAGTGAGGAGAGATATATGGAAGAATTTGGAGAGAAGAAAGTGAAGGGAGAAATGTAGTTATATTATAATCACATAAATTATAAGCAAATAAATAGAATTTTTCAAGATCAAAATATTTATTGGTAGACATGAGTATATAAAATCAGGGCATGAACATGACTTGATAAATTAAGTAGACTTAATTTCAGAATTATAATAAGATGGACCAATGTAAATTTTCACCATCTCACACCCACAAAAAACTGCTTTAAGAGCATTAGTGATCTCTTAGAACTGATCAGTTTTGTACAAGTAAACCATGTTTCTTTCTTTTTTTAATAAAAAAAAGGCTGTGCACTTACCTAGGCCAAAGGATATTAAAATCTATCACATGAAGCCAATTAGTAGAGGTAGAAATACAGGCAACATGCTACTATGGTAACAACCATCAATTACAGTCAAGAATATTTCTGTAACAACCAAATAGAAAATCAAATATTTCAGCAATTCAAGTATTACTGAGCAATGTGCATCTCTACAGTATTCACTGTTGCTATTCAGTTTTTTAATTTAAGACAACCACCTGTAGACATTTTGGGTTGTTTTGTTTTTCAAGAAAGGATTTCTCTGTGTAGCTTTAGAGCCTGTCCTGGACTTGCTCTGTATACCAGTTGGCCTTGAATTCACAGATATCTGCCTGCATCTGCCTCCTCCGAGTGCTGGGATTAAAGCTAGGCACCACCCCCGCCCGGCTACATATAGACATAAAAAAGATTTTTTATGTCTATTTTTGTTTTTTCTGTATGCATATATGTATGCCACAAGATTATCTGGTGCCCACAGAGCTCAGAAGAATGCATCAGATCCCCCAGCAAACAGAGTTATGGATGGTGGAGAGGGAACTGAATTCACATTCTCTAGAAGAGAAACAGACACTCCTAACCACTGAGCATTCTCTATAGCACTGAAATACACATATTTTTTTTAATGACTGAACTAGAGTGACTAAATTCATTCTCAGAAGTCATGTCAGAGGAAATAAGTTTTCTTTTATGACACCCTCTGATGTATTTGACAATCAAACTAAAGCATACCCCTTGATTGTCTTCTCTACCCCACACCAACTGTTTTCAAATTTTTCTGTTGTCAGTTTTCAATTGTCCTCTCATTTTCATAAATTGACCATTCTGCTGGACAACAAGTCTGTGTGAAAGAGAAATGCCCTGGTCTCTATTTTACCAAACATGCCCCTGTTCTTTCCTGTCAGTGTATACTGTTCCCATTTCAGATCGTTACCGTGAAACAGCCTCATCAGTCGTTACATTAATCTCTACTTTTCTCACTATATAACACTATGACATTCCTCATGTGTGCTTTAAGTTCCATCTGTAATTGATTTATTTACAGAAAGACATACTTTACATGTCAATCCCTCTTACATTCTATTCTGCATAATTTCTTATGTGAAAGAAAATGCTACTGAAAACGACATATTAGAGTTAAAATGTAAGGACTGTGGCACTTTATATATCTCTGGTATGATATGATAATAAAGTGGATAAGGTCCAGATCCAAGGGGCTTTAGGAGAAAAACACACAAAAATTAACTTAACCTATAATCAATACGATAGTCATTGTTTATATAATGCCATTTTCTAAACACTGTGATGTTTTATACATCTAATCATATTAAACTATTGAACATAGCCCAAGTATGAAAATTTAGGTTCAGAGATGTTAAGTACAATTCTACTCTGCGATGGAGAGTTGTTGACAGTATTTTAAATGATTCTGCTGTGTTTGCTCTCTTTGTCCTCGCCCCAGCCTCTAGTAAACTGAAATGACCTTAGGGATTTTCTAGTTCAGTGTCTTTGCTTTAACATAATAAGGAGTTGGAGTAGGGAGAGCCACATTGACCTGCCCAGGCCATGCACAAGTGGAGAGCAGCTTCATTAAGACTTTAGACTTACTCTGTCCCATTGCTCCATACTTCTTTGGCAAACACTCTCCTCCCAGCTTTTCCTTCAGATCATCAAATAAAACGTATGTTTATTATAATGACTCTTCTCTTCTTTTTCCACATTTGAGACAGGATTGTTTTCCGCTATTGGAGATTAAGATAGTTGACATTCCTTAATGCTTATTTAGACATTTCAAGCAATTATCTTCATCCTATCTGATTTTGAGATTAAGCTGCCAGTAGTGACCTTATTAAAGTTCACAGTTCTAATAAGCTTCCCAACAAATTGTTGAGAAGGCCTTCCTGAAGTGGTATAGAGGAAAGATTGTGGACTCAGAGGCGAACATAACAAATCTCATTTTTTCCAGTCCTTGGTTTATTGGTCAAATGATTCAAGTGTTCAAATTACATTGGTTAATAGAGGCACTAATATCAACTGTGCCAAGTGTTATGCTTACTAAACTCTACCATGAGGCTTAGTTATAAGATGTTGTGGTAAGTGCAAAAAATATTTTTATTGTTTTTTATTTTCATTTAACATTCCAATCACGGTTCTCCCTCTCATCCCTCCTCTCGCCCTTCTTGCTTCCCCCTAACTCACTCCCCCTTCCACTCCTGCCAAAAGGCAAGGTCTGCTATGGGGAGACAGCAAAAGCCTGTCGCATTAAACTGAGGCAGGGCCAAACCCCTTCCCCTTGAATTAAGGCTGAGCATGGCATCTCACCATTAGGAATGGGAAAAAAACACAACTTCCCTTTTTTCTTTAATGAATCTACAGAAAGAGGAAGTAGTTATTTAAGTGGATAATAACATTTAAAACCTTGGTTGCTCATAATAATGAGCACAGATGTTGTTAAAAATTTGACTGATTTTACTTGAAAGGTTGCTGCTTTAAAGACATTTATCTTCTAGTGGTATAATATATTCGTTATATGCCATTAGACTAATCAATGAAAAATACCCAAAATATGAAAACAACACAAAGATCCTATTTCCATACTAAGCTCAGAAACTAATACTCAGATCTAATAATTCAAATAGTATTTATAAAATAAATACACATATAATCAGAAAGGAATGTATGGTAAATAAGTTTGACAAATTAGATAACCAAAATTCAGAATTACCTTGTTTTCTACATAAATATGCCTGTATTTGACTACTGATTATAACTTTGTTCAAAAACTACATAAGGTAAGGTTACATCTTTTATTAAAGTATATTTGATATGTTATAATATATTATATTAAATTACATTACATATTAAATTACATTAAAATATAATAAAGTATATTTGTGTGTATTTGGGGTCATACTTATTTTAAAAATAAATACATATTTGTAGATATGCTTACTATTTGCATCTAAAGAACTTTAGTAAACAAGGTTATAGAAGATGGTTTCTGTGGTTATTAATGGGTTTTCAGGCTAATAAAGTTTTATAAAATAAGTTAAAGAGGATCTAAGGAATTCTTATTCTACATAAGTCATTATGAAGGAAATATATGTATTTACTGTAAACACTATTAATGATGTAATTTGCATATTTTCTCTGAAAAGGGATGAAATTCCTTCACACAGAATTTTCTCCTGGCTAAAAAGATACTTGTTTCTCTCCCCATATTCCCATATATGTTCATGTCTTTTCATTCCCCTTCAATTTCCCCCATTGAAGCTTTCATCCTTCAGTATTAGCGATTGCTGAAGTTCCATGTTCTAAAGGTCATTCATGAATTACATGTTAAAATTCACTAAACCGAAGATATTTTTGGATAGGGTTTGGTAACACATCTTTAATGGTGTAAGTAGCATCACAAACTTTGGAGGTAATTAACACTTGTGTAAATGGACCTAAGGTCTGCTCAATACTGGGGGACTCATGCTTGACACGCTTAACAATATAAGGCTAGTCAGCTCCCGACGGCTAGAGAGGCTGTGGGCTCTAAAGGAGAAACTACTTCTAGAGTTCTCTTAAATCGATACAATTTTTAACTGTTCTAAACACTTATCATCATACCCTCAGATAAATGGAGATTTCACCCCCTTTCTCAAAGAAGCATCTGCTTTTAGCAGATGGAGGTTACTACAGAGATCCACAATTGACACAATGCATTGAATAAGTGATCTGGTGGTGTCTGCTCACTTACTCAGAACATCTACTTGCAACCACTATACTTGACTACTTGGAACAGGATACAGGCAGTGGTATCAGGAAGATTGTAAACATCAGAGGACATATACGTGTATATTTATGCAAAAGTAATAAAGAAGAGATTATGAATCTGAATGGGAATATATTCATATATGAAAAAAGAAAATCTCAAAAAATATTTAAATGTATTTTGCCTTTGTAAAGAAAGAAAATGACTATTTTTCAAGAGAAAGAGAATTCCTGGACATTAGCCAAATTTGCTTCTTAACATAGAAACATAATTTTTTATTTTTCTTCTCACTGACTGAATAAACATATATAAATAGTCTTTGAATACTTATAGTCATTTTGAGTCCCTAAAATAGTTATAGTTTTAAATATGTTTACTATTTAGCTCTGTGAAAGCTACTTTTTAAAATCACAAAATTATATTTCAGCCAACATTTATAGTGTTTTTAACTGTTTTTCTAGGTAGAAATCCTTGAATTCTTCTCCATCTTGGGCCATATAAGGAAAGATGAATCTGACATTCTAGAGAAAACTGTAAAAGTAACCATTTTTAATGATTTTAGTTGTTAATTAATACTACTTGCATACTGCATATCATTGGGGAGGTAAACGCAGTATTTTTATATGATAGATGCCAAGCAGATGCATAAAATATATGTAGGTTCCGGAGGGCAAATTCTTTCAGCCTGATCTGAATTTTAATAAAATTTTTCTGATCCTGTGGTGTGAATTCAGCCGGGCTGAGGAATGCTGACAAGAAGGAAGACGGTCAAGGTCATCCAAGGTCTCGTAAGGGATACTGACTTGGAAGCGTCTGGGCAGGTGATCAAGCACTTCCAGGGCTAGGCTAATTTTAAGGAAGAAGAACGCTGAGGGGGAAAAATGTGGAAAAGACCTAAAACTTTCTATTCCTTCATTTACCTAGGTCTTGGTGGAGTGTTCTGGAGAAGTTACTCAGCACATTTGGGCAAATAAAGACAGTTATCCTGGAAACCAAAGAAATGGAGATTTCTGAACACCTTCCAATTAATCACCTACGAAAAAAAATGCAACTTGCTAGCTCAAACTGCCCTTACCACCAAACTTAGGCCATTTACTTTGTTTTGCTGTTGTTGTTTTCAATCCCATAGCCCAGAAGTTCCTGCCTGACTAGAAGATCTGAAGTAGGGAACAATAAGAAAGAAGAGCCAACAGACTTACACAATTCATTGCAAAACGAACTTCTGTCTCAGGTGGGAAACAAAACCATTTCTTTCAATGAGAAAGAAAGGCTACAGATAGACCAATTATATTTTCTGAATATCTTACCTGAAGGCAGCCTGGACTCTCTGGACTGAATAAATTATAGAATGCAACTGTATACTTGAAGAAAAGAATTTATGGAAAACAGATGGCCCATTTCTCTCAACCTAGTGAAATGAGGAAAGGATGATGTGGTAAGAAGGCATCCACAGTGGGATGCCTGTGTGGATTCAGTCTTGTTGTTTCAGAGAACTGTGTCTACTCAAAATTAACACACCAAACTTCTAAAGGCTTCATTCTTCACAGTGTGATGATGGTCTTAGGCTTGGCAACATAGGATGTGAGTTTTTCAGGTCTTAACGTCATCACAGAGGGAATTGGTTTAAATAAGATCATTTTCGTGAATTTTAATAGAAAATACTTGTGATTTTTGCAAAAAGGAAAAGCTTTATTAACAAGCACATGGATGAGAAAATAACATGTGAACACAAAGACAGTGTTTGTAAACCTTAAACAAATCCGTCTTTATAGCATTCCTAAAGAATCAACCTGTGTCCCTCTTGATTTTAGACTTTTCATATCTAGTGATATGTAGAAAAAATTTCTATAGCCGTTAGTTGGTGTTTTACTATGAGATTCTTAGAAATACAATACTATGACTTGAATGAGTTGGCTATCTATACATACAAGAAGATATAAAAGGATAAATATTATACGTAATAAAATGTATAAATAATATAAAATTACATTACAAATAATTAGTGTATTTACAGATGTTAAGCTAACTTCCTAGTTTAATGGAAGGGAATGTGAATTCATAAGGCAATCATTAACCAAAGAAATTTCAAACATAGTTTTAGTGTTGCTGTTAACATCTGTCCAATAGTCCTTCTTTCCATTTCTATGGGTAAAAACCAATTCTTCAACACTTAGCCGCAAATAGTGGGGTAAGCATATGCCAAATTTGGCCTATCTATTATTCCATGCACCTAACAGCTCTGATTCATGGCCATGAAATAGGTTCAAAGAATAGGCCTCCAGCACCTTCCAAGAACTTCTCTCTCTTTAATTTCATTTGATTTATTTGAGCCATGGTCTCACTATGCTTCAAAGGGCAATCATAAACTCCTAGGACCAATTGGGCTTCTGCCTCATCCACCCACACCGCTGGGACTGCAGGCTTATTTGACACTTGGCTTGATAAATTTATTTTAAATTATGTTTCTGCAACTTATAACCACTTTGAAGTAAACTTAACAAATACACTATTTTTAAAGTTTTTATTAAAATGAATATTCCCAATAATTGAAAGTGAAAATATAAATTCTCTATATGTGAATGTATAGATCTATATAATCTATAGATTTAAGTGAATGTGTAAAATATAATACTAGAAATTTATTTTGAAACATCTGGTTTTACTAAATTAAAAATCGGAATGGCTCATGCATGGTTGTACGGATACAAAAGGAAGTATTAAAATCCAAATCTTTTCAATGACAGAATATCAAGTTAACAGATTGTTGCAGCTGAGAAAAGCAACAACTCATCCATCAGGCTTCCTAAGCTAATGCTGAGCTTCTCCTGGCAACATCTCTGATAAAATAGTATATTAATGAATTATATTTACTACAGCATATGTTTTACCATTATAATATGTCAAAAATGGTATTTAATTATAAAATTAGAAAATTTCATTCCAGGGTGTAATGTGTCAATAAAGTAACTGATCTGGTTCTTGTCTGGATTATAAATATGTACAGTGATGGGCATTAAAAGTAGGTACCTCATATTCTTAATTGGAAGCTGGCAAAAAATAATAAAATCAACAGTAGTAATGGTAGTAATGCACACATTAAAATTTTTATTTATTAGAATCATTTAAAAATCCTGAATTACGATACTCCAGGTTGCTGCTTTTAGATATAAAAAGATATACTTTGTTGCCTGATATTTGAAAAAAAAATAGTCAGAATCCTGACTCTTTTCTTAAAAAGAAGAGTGTGAGTGGTACATGTGGAATTATCGTCCTCCACTCTAAATCTAGAATGTGAATACTCATGTGGGGAAGATAATGTCTAAACCACCAGTGTCTCACTAGACTAACTGCTTTTTCAGGAATTGTGTGAACTTCTTAGGATGCCTTTTTCTAAGTTTTATATCATATAACTCTAAAGAAGTAGTTCTCAACTGTGGATCGTGACCGCTTTGGGGGGGTCACATATCAAATACCAAATATCCTGTATATCAGAAGATATTTACATTACGATTTGTAACAGTAGCAAAATTCCAGCTTTGAAGTAGCAATGAAGTAACTTTGTGTTTTGTGGTCACCAGAAAATGAGGAATTGTACTAAACATTTGCAGCATTAGGGAGGTTAAGAACCACTGTTTTAAAAGGAGTTATGGTATGTTATGATGCCTAAAGTTTGAGTTTTGCTTGTGTAAACCTTTCTATATCACTTGTGTAGCGTTATAAGCCTTTTGTTTTAAAAAGTTAAGTAAAATCTGTGTGGTTTCCTTAAGTCAAATTTAGGCCAAGGCAGAGGTTGATGAAAAGGCCATGGAGGGGAGCTGTTTACTGGTTTGCTACTCATGGCTTGCTCAGCCTGCTTTCCTACAGAACCTAGGACCACCAGCTCATGGATGACACCACCTACAGTGAACTGAACCCTCCCACATCGATCACAAATCAAGACAATAGCCTAATATTATGGAGGCATTTTCTCAATTGAGGTTTCCTCCTTGCAAATGCCACTAGTTGTGTGGCATGTTGACATAAAACAACACACACTTTGTAACCAACATTAAGAATCAGTGATATGGTGAAGCCGTGCATTCCGTCATATGGCGTGAATATTTTTAAAAACATTAATACTAGCTCCTAAATGAATTATCTTGCCATTTGTTTGTCATCAAGTTCCTTTATAGGTGGATTATAGTTATCATTTCATACATCTTTTACCTTGTCAGTTAATTATCAATACATCTTTATTATTTCATTCTTTTGTAAATGTAAATGTGAATATGTCTTTTCTCTTCATTTTCTTTGTTTTCAGTGGTGGTACTAAGCTCAAGACATCACCAATAGCAATAAACAACCTAGATGGTCCTCAACTGAAGAATGGATAAGGAAAATGTGTTACATTTGCACAATTGAGTATTACTCAATATAAAAAGACAATGACCTCATAAAATTTACAGGCAAGAGGATGGAAATAAGAAAAATCATTCTTAGGCAAACCAGACACAGATAGACGAACATGGTATGTACTCACTCTTAAGTGGATTTTAGGAATAAAATTTAGGATAACCAACCTATAATCCATAGCCCCAGAGAGGCTAAATAACAAGGAGGGCCCAGAGAGGGATGTGTGGATTTCCTTGGAAAGGGGAAATAGGAGAGATCTCCTGGATAAACTGGGGCAGGGGTGGGGGAATTGAGGGATGGGAACCTAAGCTAGCAGGTTGGGCAACCTGGTGATGGAGGAGGATTGGGAATGTGATGGAGGAGGAGAGTAATGAAAGAGATGTATTGAGGGGGGTCATTTTGGGAATAAGGAGAAACTGGTACCAAGGAAACCACCAGGAATCTACAAGGATGACCCAAGCTAAGACTCCTAGCAATAGTGAAGAGGGTACCTAAACTGGCCATTTACTGAAATCAAACTAGTGACTACAGTAATTGTCATAAGAGTTACTCTATTCAGTAACTGACAGAAATAGATGCAGAGATGCACAGCCAAGCACTGAGTTGAGGTCCAGGATGGGAGAAAGGGAGGAAGACCCAGGGGGGTCATGACAGGGGAGCCACAGAGACAGCTGACCTGAGCTCTTGGGATCTTATGGACTCTGAACCAACATTTGGGAGCTGTGTGATACCTACCTTGGCTCTTTGCATGTGATGTGTGGTTTTGTCTGTTTGTAAGGCTCCTAGCAGTGAGGTCAGTACCTGTCCCTGAAACTTAGCCAGCTTTGGGGAACCTGTTCTAAATGCTTGATTATCTCACTCAGCCTTGATGTTCAGGGAGAAACTGGGTTCTGCCTGGACTTCATGAGGCCTGCTTTGTTGAAGCCATGGGAGGCCTGCCCCTATCTGAATGGAGATGGAGGAAGAGTGGATGCAGATGAGGTAGATGAGAGGCAGGGTGGGAAGACAGGGATGAAGGAGAGAAGGGGACAGGAGGAGAGGAGGAAGGGAGAGGACACTGCGGTTGGTATGTAAAATAAATGAAAAATGTTATGTAAATAAAATTTTAAAAATAAAAGCAATTCATTTTATAATACTAAAAAATAAACAAATTTAGTGTTTTAATGTATAGTAAGACTCATAAAAGCAAATCATCTACACAGAGAAACCCCCCCAAAAAAACGCTAATCATGCTCCAGAATTTTCAAAGACTACAGAAAGTTTTTTGAACATAATTAATCTGTTGTGGAAAAGATGAATAAAATCTGGTTGAAGCTCAATTGATTTATGTTATACTTATCTACAATGCTTTCCTCTCTTATGAAAACATGCTAAGGGCAGAAAAAAAAGAATGCCTGTCACTCTCTTTAAGAATAATTTTGACACCTCTTCAAACACAAAAAGAAAAAGAAGTTTCACGTGATCTATTCCTTGACACAACACATTGAGGTTAAAACTGCAATGCAACTCCGTCAGTGTCAGTTTGGTCTCCAGGAAGGTAACTGGAACTCCTAAAGTATTATTGATAGGTGGAGAGAAAAATAAAAAGCAAACAGAGAGTTTAACTGTAATCATGGATTTCTTGTTCTCGTTTTTTCCAGGGCTTGCAGCTGTAGCGTGTTTAAGTAGAAGCTCAATGGCAAGGAAAGATATTTCAGTAAATGAACTCACCAACAGCACAAGGGAATTTCAAAGATTTCAGTGACAGATTCAGGACACATTCAGATTCAATATCTAAATTCCTAAAGACTTAGTTTTAAAGTCTATGATGAAAGTCTCTATTCCAATTCACAATTATGTCATAAAGAGCATGATATATACATTGTAATGCATTAAACTTTAAAACATCCATTCAGCAAGTAATTCTATTATAAGAGTAAAAACCAAGAGTGAAAAAATAATGGTTTTCATCCATATATAAGGCAAATAGAATATTTAGAATATTCAATGGATCCCATGAACCAATTAGAAAAAACAGAAAACTCAGCAGAAAAAAAAAATTGGGCAAATTAATTTATTTGGATGACAAGATAGTAAAATTATTAACAAACACAAAACAGTGTTCAATTTCATCCATCATTGACAGGTACTTCAAAGTCTTACAAGAATATACTTGAGACCCAAGAGTTCAGGAGTCAGAGACAGTGTGGGCTAAATTGTAGAGATGGAGGAATGTTGGTGTGTTCCTTATGGAGTTTTAAGGAGGATTCAACCTTATATACACTTTAGAGAAAGAAAATCCATTTTTATACAAAATCATAGCAGAAGTATGGCCTGTGTTCAAAACATTTCATAACATCAATATTCACAAAGTGAAAGATTGGCTAGGAAGCATTCCCTAATGAGCCGTTGATGTCAAGACTGCAAGATGGAAATGGAAGAATAGCACCTGTTGCTGAGTAGGTCGGTGTCGGATTCCCATAACCTGTGTCAGTAGTTTTACAACCAGTTATAGTGTGAGTTCCAACAAGTCCGATGCCCTCTTCTTGCCTCTTTGGGCACCTATATGCACATGAACATAGACATATAAACAAATAAAAGTAAAGAAAAAGAACATTTGGTTTAAAAATTCTTCAAGAATTTAATAAAGAAACAAGGAAGCTATTGTGTGTGTGTCTGTGTCTGTGTGCATGCACGCGAGTGCATGTATATGTGTGTATATTTGATTTCTATACACTATAAAAATGTGTTAACTAAAGGCATACAGTAATGGTGATAGGATAGTGGTTTTCTGTAATAATGGGGGGCTTCAGACACTAGGTGTTCACAGGGTGACTCCAATGTGCAGATCAATTCATCTGATATACTTCTTATTTGTGAATTTCTATCTACATGTGCATTTAAATTAACTGTTAATTAAAAGGCCTACTTAAAAATAGTAATTGCCGACATATATACTGATCTCTTATTCTGTTCTCTCCTTTCATCAGTCCACTCTAGAGACAAGATTATTTGTTCTTATCCAATCACACATATCGCATGATCTGTTATCAACTCTGTAAGTTAAATAAAGCCATATAATATGTGTAAATGGATTTTTGTCCAGATATCAGTATTATTTTTAGGAGAGAGAGAGAGAGAGAGAGAGAGAGAGAGAGAGAGAGAGAGGGTGAGTTATGCATGTGTATTATCCTTGCAATTACTTTATGGGTCTGAGCACAAAGGTTTAATCCATTTTATTTGGGAAAACACTCTCCAGACATTCATTAATACACAGTGTATTTTTCCTCATGGCTCAACTAAAGGGTCATGAGTTGAGCCAGTAATTAGAGAAACTTTATCAACATGATTAAATAGTTCCAGCATGTCACGATGTTTTGGTTGAATGGTGCCAGCCCCATCTTTATTCACAACTTCTACTTCTTTCTATGCACTTTTTATACAAACAAGACATTAACTGTGGTAGTCTCTGGTTGTGTCTCAATACAACGAACTTTCTCAGCTTTCTCATCTGTATGACATGGGTGATATTGGTATAATTCAGTGCCTAGTAAGTCTTAATATTATATAATCATAATCCTTTCTTTTCTTTATATCTTTGCCAAAATGTGCCCTTCATCAGGAGTATTCCCTTCCCTCTGCTGTTAATGTTCTGCTGTCTTGTTTATTGACTGAAACTTCTCTATTAAACAGACTTTCCTTTCTAGCAGTCACAGATTTTTTTTGTTACTGAAAACTTTTAACAGTGGCACAGTGTAGCACAATCATTTAAGTGTGTGCTTCCCTGGAAATACTACCTGAAATCACCTGCTGCCAATGTTATTGAACTCCAATGTTATGATCAGGAACTTTGATCAACTGAGGGAACTTTCAAGAATTATTTCAATAATTTCAAGAAATTCCTTTTAATTTACCTTGAATGGCTTAAATAAAGAAGTTTTTTAAAGTAAAGAAAAAATAAGACAGGAAACATGTATTTAATTTTATTTATAAATAACTCTCCTGCATCTATATCTGTGTTTAGTTATATGTTTTGAGGACCACTGCATAGTGATTTTTATTATATTTTTGCTGTGTGCTATTGGCTTGAAAGTAGCTTTTAACTCCATGTCATTCCACCAAGTATCTCTTAAACCTATTTCTTATTGCTCCAGGCTTTTAGCCAATACTTTTATCAAACAAATAAATATCGACTTGATCAGATTCTTTTAGTAAGGGGCAGGGAGTCAGAGGGAAGAGGCCACTTGGAGGTCACTCTTGGAGGGCTCTGGTACTCAAGGATAGTCTTTGTTTTTATCACTTTAAAATGATTAGAATAAAAAAAATCTAGAGTCTCACAAACTTGTTGTGTATGACAATAAAATGGTCACGGCATTTGATAGTAAACTGCTGTCATGACAACATTTGGCAAAAAGCAGAACAATCTTTTGGAAAACCTAAGAAGAGTGTAGAGGTTATATAACTGTACAGTGTAAACATCAGAGGGAATGGGGGACACTGAATAAGGCAGACACACATATGAACTCTCAGAGACTGAGGTAGCATGCACATGGACTGAAAGGGTCTGCACTGCATGAGGTCCTCAAACTGAAAAGATAGTGGACACATGCCTACATCAATTACCCAGAACTGCTCTCCAACGGATTATCACTGGCAAAAGAAAATTTAGATATCATCAAGGGATTCTCACCAGGGAACCAAACTACTCCTAATGGCGGGGGGGGGCGGGGGGACTACATGACCAGCAGTAGTTGGTAGATAGTCAACAAAAATGAACTTTATGGGGTCTGAATGTTTGTATTCTCATAATGCCCAATCAGTGCTTTATATATACAGGCAGATATATATGTAGCTTTTTCTTCTCTCTTTTCATACTAAAAGTTCTTTTTATATATTATGGCTTCCAGTTTAATGTTTTTATGGGATTCCTGAGTGTTTGAACAAGTTATTCACTGTTTCATGTGCTCTCTCTTCTGTTCTTTTCCTTGTTTGCTTGTTTTGTCCTATTCCAATGTGGTATTTTTTTGTTATATAGATTGCTATACTATACTAATTATTCCATAGAATAATTTTGCTTTCTAATGAGAGACAGAAATGGGGTAGATATAAATATGATGGCAGGTGGGGAGGGACTTGAAAGAGAAATGGGAGGCGAAATTATAAGCAGGACATAATATGTAAAAAAAATCTAATTTTCAGTTTTCAACAAAAAAATCTAATTCACGAAATTTTCTCCAATAAAAAAACAAAAAGATTAATAAGAAGAATAAATAAATACAGAGGGAGAAATGGAATGATCTACAGTACCTCTTCGTGTCCTAGAAACTTAAGCAAACAATTTTCTTTCATTCTATAACTAAAACAGACTGTCAAATTCCAAAGCCCTCATAGTCTGAAGTCTTTTAAGCTTCTCATAACTGATGATAAAAATGTGGAAATGTGAGTTAAATAAGTCAAGAAAACAGGCTGGGACTCTTTATGTGCTCATAGCTTACTATATCTCAATTATCTTGTTACAACACTTTTGCTCATATTCCCCTGAGGGTGGGTGGCAAATAAATTGTTTTTAAATTATTTTACCTGTTGAGAAAAATTTGCATCTAAAGTCTAAGTGCTAACACAGAATGTGATTAAGCCAGAATTCCAGAGGAACAAGAATGTGACACTGGGGTTCTTAGTAATGGGCTGTAGAATCTTAATGAATTCTTTTAATTGCATAAGCAGTTTTCCTTCAAATTGGCTAAAAGGTTGATCAGCACTAAGATAGGCAAATACGTGATAGCTAGATGATAAAAATAGATAAATATGTAAGATAGATGATAAAAAATCAAATTCGACACATGAGATTTTTTACAAAATAATGGTAAAAACATCAATTCCTCATAATAGTGGTACTATTGAAAGTGCAAAATACTGTATTTTTTTTTTTAACTTTTGGGGGCCTGCCACCCAGCTCCCAAGCTTGGCTTGTTTCTGGCCAGCATTTATAACTAAACTTAAATTAACCTGTTTCTCGTCAGCTTTACATAGTTAAACAAATACACAATAAAAGAATGCAACACATTTTGCATCATTAAGCAAATATTCCACGCCATAAATGAATGTAACATATCTTAATCTCTTATTCCACAGCATTTCCTTCCTTTTGTCTAAATAAAAATGATTTTAACTTTAACATAGTAAAACTACATACAAGGAAACAGTTTTCAAGTGATAATTAAACTTACAATATTCAGTTCATTTATATGTGCAAATTCAGAGAAAATACTTCATTATCTATGTTAGTGATTCCAAAATTTTATACGTAATTTTCTTTCTATCATAATTAAGGAAAACTGCAACTCTGTTTAGTCTTTAACACCATCAACGGCCCCAGGAGGATGTGATAGTAATGAACAACAGATATCTGGCTGCCTGAACAGTCACCCCAAGGTTCCTCTTCAATTGTGGGACATCCATCTTCAGCCTACAGGCATAGAAAATCTGGCCAACTTTTCAGTGAAGCATAAAATTTGAAGTTTTCTCCTGCCTTGTATTGGCAAAGTTATCTGTTACTTTCCTCTTTGTTAGACCAATCAAGGGTTTTAGACAGGAAAAATCACACAACTATACAGAGTTAAACAAAATGCAACATAAAAGAATGTAACACATCTTTGCGTCATTAAACAAATATCCACAACATAAATGAATATAACACATCTTAAACTAATATTGTACTAGGGAATACTATTAAATTTGAAAGGCTGGAAACAAGCATTGGATCCAGGCAACTGAGCGAGAAGGAATGGGTTTATTGATGGCCACTCCCTATGAAGAAATCTCTTTTAATCATGTCTCCTGCATTTTAATGCCTGTTTCGGGGTCTGTGTGTCCATGTGTATGTGTTTAAGCACATATCTGTGGGTACCTATGGAATCCAGAAGACACTGAGGATCCCAGGCTACATAGGAGATTATGAGTTACCCAATGTAGGTTCTGGGACCTAAACTTGTATCCTCTGAAGGAGCAGAAAGCACTCTTTTATGATGAGATAAACTTCCAAGTGGCATACCCACTTTAAAGTATGCTTTTTATGCTTTATTTTTTAAAACAGAAGTGAGAATAGGTGTTTAGCAAATTTAAATAAAGAGACATATTTTCTTCCACTGACTGTTAGGATGATCTCTGGAGTTACATTATTCTGAGCATTATTGTCATTAGTTGTATCTGTCTTCAACCTGTTAATGTCCAATGTGAGAAGCTAATAATCTGAGATACTCAGAATGTATTGTAAAGAGAATGAGGAAGAGTATATATGGTCAATGTCACAAGTTCATATTCATAAAAGTTAATGCTCATTGTAATTCTAACCTGTTTTAACTCCTTTATACACAGTCCTGGATCTCAGATTAAAAAAAAATATCTACCCTGTATTAGTATAGCATTCATATTAATAGTTAAATAATGCTCCTCTATATGCACATAGCATATTTTATCTGCTCATAATCTTGATTGAGCCTGCGTGTAAGTTCACCCTTAAGTTTCATGAATGATGATGTTATAACCATTATACATACATTTCCACATGAACATGTTTTACTTTCAGTAAAATATATAGAGAGAGAGAAAGAGAGAAGTGGGATATCTGATAGCTATTGTGAATATGTTTAATGAAAATATTTTAACAAAACTTGCCACAGTATGTTCCATTCTTCATGATTCTAGTCATGCAAGGTAAATAGTATAGAAATATGTAGCAGTTAAAGTATGACTATACATGAGGAAGATAATAGAGAAAAGATATGCCTGCTTTTGAAGGTGGTAGTAATATTAGCTGTGTAAAAAAACAAATTCATGCACATGGAAAACTACTGAATAGAGAGTGCATGAGAAATTTGCATATGTGAATCAGATCTCTATGAAACTATTAAAAGAAATGAGAAAACACATTATCATCTCTTATACAGTCAAAATATATAAAATAAGCAAACCACAAGGAATCATTTGTCATTTTCACAACCAATCACCTTTGCTTAGTCCTGTTATTTGCTCCAACAGTTTTCTTGATTCTCCAGGCTGGGATTATAATAGGGCATCTCCATGATTGGGACTTTATCTTCTCCTTTTATTTGCACTGAAATTATAGATTACATGGCTGTCTTCACATTATATTGTTATTTCTTTGGGAGCAAATGTAATGTAGCATTCATAATTATTTTCATAGGGCCAAGCTGAGTCTGGAACATAATAAATAAATAAAATCAATATGTCAAATGGACTAAAATTTGAAAACAATTGCACCAAGACAGTTAAATAATTTTAATGAGGGAACAAGAAGGATATTTAATTTAAAAATATCAGTCCTATGAATTGACACCTTAAGATTGCTTTTGCTTGAAGTAGCACTAGCCTAACTTCCAAACACACATGGTCTCTTAAATTTATCCTAAATATAATTAAAGATGTGGATCACACAAATTGTGCACTATTTTCTAAAGTAGACACTAACATTTTTAAAAAGTCAAAACTACCCAGTAACGATATCATATGAGTCACAGAAATGGTTAAACTAAGTAGGAGTGAAGAAGTACCTGAGCAGATTTATGATCATGAATTACGTTTTGACCTGAATATCAATGCATGTGAAAGTAGTTACAGCGATGACTTATCTCTTTATATTACTCTGGAATCGTCTTTAGAGGTACACCATTTTTTTTCAAACAGGGAAATGGACTCTGTGAGTAGCTATATCTTTGTGGCTCTGTTAGAGATTAAAGTTTTCCCTTCCATGATTAAACCCAAATAAATAGTTTACACAATGATATTGCAACTCTAAAGAAACGGTAAGGGGACTGTCAGTGCTTATTTATGGGTGTCTTCCAAGTGTAGCTGGGTCAGTGTTTAGACAATCCTTCAGATACACTAGCATATCAGAACTTAAGAATTATATTCAATTTAAAAGTACATTATCTACTAAATTTAATATTGAAGATAAAACCAAGAGAACATTAAATGAAGTTTTCACAATAGTCCTCTTGTGTTCATAATGCCATCATTCATTATTTTTCTTCTTTTAAAAAAATTAAGCTTAATTATATAACTTCCCTCGTACTTGTCTTTCTCTAACTCCTCTTATTTACTCTCCTCCGCTGCTGCTCCATAAAGGAAAAAATAATTAACAGAAAATAGGGACTGAAGAATGGGCTTAGCTGTTGGGAGGACTGTTACTCCTGCATAGGATCCAACAAGCTCTCGTATCGCCCATACTGCAGTTCATAACTGTCTGCAACTCCAGTTCCTGAGCATCTATTACCTTCTTCTTGCTTCTTCAATTGTTGCACACATATGACATACACAGGCCAATGCCCACATAAATATAATTTAAAAAGAACCAAAGTGTAACTGACCTTGTACATATCTGGAATACTGAATCATAATGGCAATAGACATTTTCTTTCAGACTTTGTTGGAAGAATGAGCCATAAGTACTCTTGGCTGGGCCACTGGATGTCCATCAACTAGAGTTCACACTCACCATCCTTTTTTTGCTTTTTCTCTTTCCTATTACAAACTACACCCAACATTCAGTGGTTTTACTCATACTTGAGTCTGAATATCTGGAAAATTTACTGGGAAATGTGGAAAGCAGGAAGGATATGTAGGAAGCTTTAGCTTCAATCATGGGAGATCTGAAGGGGTTGTTTCATTTTTAACTCCAATGATGTTTATTAGGGATGCTCAGATTTCTGGAAGAGGATATTTGTACCTAAAGGGAAAAGAAAGGAAGCAAGGAAGGATAAAAGGAAGAGAGGAAGAAGAAAGAAAGGAAGGGAGGAAGGAAGGAAGAAAGAAAAGGTGGGAGAAATGAAGGAATGAAGAAAATCTGCTAGAAAGCCAGAAACTAAGTTTGAGCTGAAGCTTGGGATTTGGGGCTCATCTTGTCATGTGAAGAACTTTCTGTAACCTCTCTGATGTGTTATAATATTCACACCCTCAACTTTGCTTTGTGTCACTCAATGCATGAACTCAAAGAATAGGTTCCTCTGCTTCTGGAGTCAGAATCTAAAATCAAATTATATCTTTAAGAGACATTCAAATTTTTTTTCAGTTTTTCTTCCAAACTGACTTTTAGAGCTCTTTCCTTTCAATATCTTTCCTCGTTTCTGAGCTATTAAAAATATATGTGGTTCTGAGTGATGTCTTCCTGCCTGAGATTCTGTGTGGTCTTCACTGTTGCTGGGACTACCCATACCTGTGCCCTCTGTCAGATCCATAGAGTCATCTCTCTTTTTAGTTATGTTCTTGGGTATGTATTGATTTAAGGAGTCCTTTTATTACTTCGTTGAATTTTAGAAAGAAGTTAAGCTAAAGTTACTTAATCTAAATTCTAATAATAGATTTTCCAATATTTTTCTACTTACTGTGATAAATCTTTTTATCTATTCTTTTTAATTTCTTCTTTAATTCCTTTAACTAAAATATATTGAGACTTTTGATGTTGTACTCACAAGTTTTGTTTTCTATTTCTTTTCTCTCTTGTACTTGTTCATAAAGTTATTTAAATAGCTGTTTTCTGTTTTATTATTAGTAGCATATCAAAATATAAGGTATGTTCTCCTGGATATTTGACCAAATACAACCATAAAACCATCTGGGATGTGGCTTTTTCATATGTATGTATGTGTGTATATATGCATAATTTTGTTAGTTCTTTCACAAGCATTCATGTTGTTTGTATCTTGTGAGTCCATTTTGTAAATTATACTTTCCCTTACATGCATATTTAATATAAAATTTTATGTCTAAAGGTAATTTTGTTAGAATTCTTTCTACACCTTCATTTAATGTTCTTGTTTTTATGATTATGTTTCATCCAGTTAAAATAAAAAATTATATTCTTTTGTTTTATGTGTCTGAGTGTTTTGCCTCCCACAGAGGCCAGAAGGGAACATCTGAGAAACTAAAGTTACAGACTTGTGAGTACTTGAAACTGAACCTGGGACCCCTGCAAGAAGAGAAGATTCTCTTAAGTACTTAGTCATCTCTCCACCCCCTGTTCCTGTGACTTTAACCTTTTCTATCTTTGATCATCACATTTGGGGCCGCGAGTATGTACATAGGGTTCATAAAATGACTAGCTTTCTAGTAAATGAATTCATTCTTACCTCTGTAAGCAATGGTGATTTTATCTGTAACACTTGGAGTTTTAAGTCATTTGTGGTATATATTATTGTGCTTCACTTAGTTTTTAAAACAATAAAGTTAGTGTCAATTATTTTTGCCCCATAGTCAATGAATTCATAGTTTTCTGTCACTTTTACTATCATTTTAAAAATTAGGCAATTAAATTACCTATGAGTGTGTAGTTTTCTATAAGATGTTCATGGTCATAAAGAAGTGTGAAAATAGACCAGTCACTAAACTACATGTGAAGCACAGCACTTTGATTCTTCATGAAATTTGTAACAGGTAAGACTCATAAACGAAGAAAACTTATTGGGTTATTTCATAGTCCTTACTGAGAAACTTCAACTAGCTTTTTATTAATAGCTTGACTGTGGTGTTCTTGGTATACAGTAAAGACAGCATGCCACTGACTATGCAATTTACTCTTATCACTATTGCAAAACTTAAATTGTAAACATCTGATATGATACCGATCGCCACCCCAATACTACTCATGGTCTATTTTGTCCATTTGTCTCATATCTTCTCTACCTTCTCTATTCCTGCCTTCTTCCTATTTCTCTCTTTCTTTGCTCCTCCCCTTCCTTTTCCCTTTCATTATGGGAAAAAAGCATTTTCTTCAACATATGATATTGCAATGAGAACTCGTGTATGATTCAGAAGTCCATTATTGGGTTATATCCATAGAATTTGAAACCATGCTTTTTTTAAAGAAGGATTTAGTTTTGCTTACATGTGAGGACAAAGTCCACTGTAGTGAGAAGGTAGTGAGGATAGGAGCTGGAGGAGCTAATCCAATCTTATTTGCAGTTGTTAAGCAGGAGGTGAAGGCTGTGTTCATTTCCCTCTTGTTTCTGTTTTTAGTCCAGGATCCCAGCCTGTAGGATTATGTCAACTGCATTTAGGGTGCATCTTTCTTTGTGTAGGCAGATAAATCTCCAGAGGTCTGTTTCCATGGTGATTCTCACAACCATTAAATTGGAATAGATGATTAACTATCACAATTCTATAATTGCCCATAATATTTAAAGGCATTACATTAAATCATAATATTCTGTCTTTTGTCCCTAACACCTAGTTTTTCTCCAATAATGAAAAATTCAACCAACCCATCTCTAAAAGGTCTTAAGTTTTTAACAGTCTCAGCACTGTTTAAAGCCAAAGTTCAAAGTCTCTTCAGAATCTCAAGGCTCATGACTGTGAGCACTTATAAAATCAAAACATGTTTTAAAATACCATTACATGGTGACAAAAATAAATATTCCTACCCCAAATTGAGAAATGAGAAATATGAAGAAATAATACAACCAACGCAAGACTAAAACTCAACAGAGCCAAGTCTTGCAACTCCATATCTTGCACACTGGACACATGTTCCATCATCTTGGATACTAAGGGATTGGGTCCCCTGGTCATCTCATCTCTGACACTTGAAGCACCTGCAATCTCTCTTGTGGTCTAGCTCCACTCTATGCATGCAATACTCCTTTGTGAAATTTCTATGACTCCAGCGTGCCCAGCATCTGATGGGGTTCTTTACAACTAAGAATCACTCTCACACATTTGTGCAATGTCCTTGTAGGGACTCTTTGTAGAAATGCTGATATTGCTACACATTCCCTGGCTCCTTCAGCTCTCTATAAACGTGATGCCAGACTCAACTTAAATCTTGGATCGTTAACTCGTGAAAAACCAATTCTGGACCAAAGCTGACATAGTCTCTATTTTTCTAGGAATTATTGAAAACACTATTTTGAAGAGAAATGTGTCTTTTCATGTTTTCAGCGATAACCAAGGATTGGAAACAGACCAAATATTCTACAGCAGATGAGTCAATAAACACAATGTTACACATATGTTTAGGGAATATTCTAAAACCTTTGAAAGAAATCTTTCCATTTGTTACAGAAGAAGTCCCAGAAAACTGTATTTTTTTCTTTTATTTCTTTACAATAAGCTAGACATTTTAGCTTTCCTTTTACTGAAAATCTTGAACAGTAAACATTTGTGCCTTCTTCACAAAATGTTTTTGTTTAATTTTCTTCTTCAAGTGTGAAGCTCTAAGTTGTGACAGGATGCTCTGATTGTAATTTGGACATATCCTTATATCATCTATACCTTTGTTTTCTCAGGAACACCACCCTCTTTTCTATATAGTTCTATTTTAAGGTTAATATTTTCCTTTGAGCTTCTTGTTTTATCATAATATTTTTAGAATTCCATTCTAATTATTCTATTTGAGCTCACATGTTTCTTAAATTGAGAACATAGGCTATTTCAAATTTTGAAAATTTTTTTATTGTGAAATTTTTTTTATTAATTTTTAATTTTTTTTAATTTTTCTCTGCTCCCCTCCCTGCCACTTTAGTCATTTAGCCAGGTCCAACTCCGTAACTTTATGTGCTTGTGAATTTGTTCCTTCTGTCTATAGTCTTTCCTTGAAGGGCAACCTTAACACATTCAGATTCAGAAGAGGGGTTTCTGTTAGCCTATCATTTTTTTTTACTAAATATAGGACACATACTCATTGTCCATGTATGATGAACTCTGAGTTATTATCTCTGTGTTTATTAATGAGGATCAGATTGAAAAACTACTAAAATAGCTTTACACTTTCTATTATTTCCTAGAATCCAGAAAAAGCAAGTCTGCCTTTTTCTTTCTTTCCTTCCTTCTTTCTTTACTTGACATAAATCAACTAAATGTTTTAAACTGTAGTTTTAGGATGTAAATATATTTTCAATAATGTATTTATCATGTGTTCCTAATTTTAGTCTTTTTCATGGTTAGTGATGCTAATATTTATTTTATAAAACTTCAATTGGAATATCTATATTTGCATATGAAATTATAACCTAAAGATCATTTTATGTCTTCTTTTTAGAAATATCTTTTCTGATCCTTTGATTACTTTTACGAGTTATATACCTTCTGTTGTTCACATGAACTATTCAAGTGTTTTGTTTTTATTATCTCTTCAAACATAATTTATCAATATTTCCTCCCTTTTTGTAGGTAGTCTCATTATTCTTTTCATTATTTCTTTTGTTGTAAAGAAATTAGTTTGACATTTCATTACCTCACTGCTGATATGTATCAAAATGAAATTTATTCAGTATGTTGATGAGACATCTGTACTTCAGTGTTATTATTCACAATGCCCAAGATGTAAATGAATCCATTATTCATAAACAAGTAAGTGGTTAGAGGAAAGTTTGATATATATACACACAGGGAAATTCTATTCAGCCATTAAAATAAGGAAATAAATGTTGTTCACTGGAGTTGAATGGTGATATGTTGAGGAGATTTTAGTCAAAAAATAAAATATTTTAGTTATACTGGAAAAATAAATCCAAAGGTGTTATTGTACAACATTCTGATTGCTTTCTGTATTGTATATTTTTAGAAAAAGTGCTGAAAGAGTTGATATAAAGCTTGATTATTTTTAATTTGTGTTTATTTTTGGAAATTTTGTTTATGTGTACCATGGCATATGATCATATCTACCCATCATTTGCTGTCTTCAACTCCCTTTATGTTTCTCCAACACATCAACTTCCCAAACCCATGTCTTTTGGGAGAAAATACTCTACCTTGTCCAGTTAGTGCTATCCATTGTGCATGGATATAGGGTCATTCATTCAAGCACAGGAATTCTATTAATAACAATATTCTCAATAGATAATAATCTCCCTCCACCCTATGTCCATAAACTATATACTACCATTAGAGTGTCAGTGAGGGATATAGACTGGAGATCCTTTCCATGATTTATGCTAATAATTTGGCTGACCTGATCTTGTATAGATCTGCACATAATCATAGCCAGTGTGTTCAGGAGACAACATCTCAAAGCATTTCATCCCATCCTTCATGTATTAGTTATTTGTCTCTTGCTGTGACAAAAATACCATGAACAAAAGTAATTTAGAAAGTTTTTATTTTAGCTTATAATTACAGAAAGATAGAGTCTATAATAGTATGGAAACTGTGACGAGAAGTGACAGACACAGAAAGCTGGCTGATTACATTGTCATCCATGAACACAGGATGTAGTAAAAGAACGAGAAGCAGAGTATGTGGTGATACTTTGTTTTGTGCTATAACAAATAAAGTTTGCCTGAAGATCAGCGTGCAGAGCTTGCCACACTAGTGAGCCCTAGAGGCCAAATAGTGGTGGCACACACCTTTAATCCCATCACACAGGAGAGATAGGCAGATAGATCTCTCTGAGTTCAAGGTCACCTAAGGCTATACAAGATTGAATCAGTCTAAAAGGGAAACAGAGCACAAACCTCTGATCTGAGCACTAGGAAGGTGAAAATTGGAGTGATATGGCTGGGCAGAGAGAAGAATATAAAGCGGAAGGAGTCAGAAAATTGGAACATTCAGTCTAAGGACTTGTAGATACAGGATGCCCCATTAGGTTTGGGGATTTCATAGAGGTAAAAATTAGTGGCTGGCTGCTCTTCTTCTCTGATCTTTCAGCTTTCATCCCCTAATATCTGACTCTAGATTTTTATTAGTAATACGAATTAGACTTTGTGCCACAAGAATGAGATGATAAACTCTCAAAGCACTCTTTACAGTGAGGTGATAAATACTTTAAATGATGCAAATATCACAGCAAGACTCCACATCCCGATGGTTTTATTACCTCTCCATCAATACTACCAATTGGGGACCAAGTGTTCAAGTACATAAGCCTATGAATGGCATATCTCATCCACACCACCATACTCTAGGTGTGTCTTTCTCCCTCTTCTTCTGTTATGTTCCCTGAGCCTTAGTGTGGGACATACTTTGAGTTGAAATGATCTTTCTTGGTATTCCATGTCATATTTTCCCATAAAGCATTTTCTTATTCGCAGCATTTTGACCATCTAGGTATCTCTCCACTGACTGTTATCTACTACAAAATAAAACTCCAACCAATGTTGGCTTAGAACTCTGAAATGATGTTCAGTAGCAATAATTAGGATTTAATAATGAATAATCACACTGTATATCTGAAATGATCTTTCTTGGTATTCCATGTCATATTTTCCCATAAAGCATTCATGTTCATTTGTTTATATGAACCATCAAACCTAAATGTCATGAACTATAAATTATATGATCTTTAACCCATCTGTAACTGCCCACAGTATTATTTTTCTCATTGCTCTTGTCCTCTATTTCAAATTTAGTGAGTTACTTTAAATTCTGGCAATATGTTATAATCTATGTACATATTTTTTCATTCCCTATACTTGGCAACATTTTCCATCTTTTCACCTTCCTCTATTTACGCTTCTTTTCTTTCATGATGAAGAATGCCTCTACAGTCTTTCCTAACAGTCTTGTCTCTTAGGCCCACTAATAGAGGGTATGAACTATGTCTCCATGAAACACCAGTATTTCTGTTAATATAAATCTCAACATATAGACCAGATGATAAACAAGAGGTGTTTTGGTCCACTAGTGAATGTTTACTTGGGCCCTTCAATTACTATTACATATAACTTCACACTTTCTGAACTTCATTTATTTTTAAAATTCAAGATTAGAAAAAATATTTAGTTGAGGTTATTTTTTAAAATTATATAACAAGTAACATTTGTGTTCAGTGTCATTTCTTAGGTCCCCAAAGTCTCTCCATCCTTTTCTGAACTGTTTGTATCCCTTGATCTTGGCTGTTAATAAAGCATTAATAGAGTCCTTCATTCTCTGGTTTGAGTTTGACTTTAACAACAAGAAGGTTAGGGGCATAAGGAGAGTGAAGGCAAAGGTCCCCAGCTCCCTCTCTGACACATGGGCCGAAAGTTGCTTGCATCCTTCTCTAAGGTCATGGCTCCTGGCAGCTGACTCTGAGAAGACAGTGCTGCCTGTGTCCCAGCAGCTGTTCTGATTATTCTTTCCATGCACCAAATTATCCTCTGCCTTTTTCCTTAAGCTCCACCCCCAACATTGTAAATAGCTTCTTTCTTAAACTCCATTCAAAGAGTCAGCTTGAGTCTATCAGCTGCTTCCTGCTAGGTTTAAGACAATTGGTCTTAAACATTAATTAATCTTATGTTAATATTACAATATTAACAATATCTATCTAATAAACTGTCCTGAAATTGATCCCCAACCATTTTTAGTCTCTAGACTGTGAACAAAGCCAGGATGTGGCTGGTTTTTTCCCCTGTCATCCTCTGCTGTCATACTCCCTGCTCAGTAAAATAAAAATACAAGTCAAGCATTTCTTTAGTCTACCGGATGAAGAAAGAATGCATATTATTCTGACTCCTTAAAAGTAGATGGTGATTCATATTCTTCTTAAGCCTTGAGCACAATAATTCAGGATAGGTAGTATGAATGAGTTTCTGCAGTAAGGATGTGAATTTGTTCAAAGAAAAATATAATATGAATAAATAGATTGTTTCAGGGAAAATTAAACTTGTGAGCAAGACTTCAAGATAAGTATCATCTAACATAAGCTTAGAATAGACATGGTGAGCTAAGATTCTCAGGAAGTTAGGCAGTTATTAATTGGGGAATGTGTTCATAAACTCATGTTTTGTTTGGGCATCTGTATACAGTGATTACTTAGAAAAAAGGGAATCAAGAAAGAAGCACTGTATAGATTTATTCCAGCAAACAGTTTATTCCAAAACCTATCCTCATATAACATTTTTGGATTATCTCTTTGAAGAAGAATTGATTGTTTTGTTATCACTGAGAGTCATATCTTCTTGTTCATATAAAAGTTTATTATTGCAGTTTGCAATATTATCTGATGTTAGATATTATAATGTCTCCTACAACTTAGATATCACTGAGAACCATGAAGCAAGAGGAACTATTTAGGAAAAGATGTTGTGTTTTCCATGGCCAATCAGAAATCATAGATTATGATGAAAGTGTAAGTTTGTAAAGAGATAAGAATAATGAGACTAGGGAGATGGCCCTGCAGCTAAAAGTTCTAGCTATCAAACTTGATGGCTTAAGTTCAGGCCCTGCTATCCTTAGAAAAGACTTCTGCAAGTTGTCCTCTGACTTCTATACACATGCAGTGACTTGTGCATGTACATGCACTTACACACACACACAATTTTCATGCAAAATAAATAAAAAATGCAATATAATGAAAACTTTTTAAAAGCAAAGATGAAGAGAATGTGCAGGAACCATGAGATTGACTTGGCCTAGCTACCTGGAGAGGCATACATCTCAAATTGTTCAGATTAGACCCCATGGCTCCTGGGGCATAGTGTGCCTTCCAGTTCCTGAGAGAATAATGCACTCTCTCAGACAGTGAAGCATTCAGGCTGTTGTGCCTCTCTCTGTATAATCCCTTAGGAGTCAAGGAAGCATGAAGGCTTGACAGGACAATTGGTCTTAAACATTAATTAATCTTATGTACCCTATAGGACTTGCAAACTTCACTGTATCCTGGCAACTGTAACTATATTGATCCTAGCAATTACCATTATAGATTATAATCTGTTTCTGATAAAGGCATAAAAATAATGGATTGTTCTCAATAAAAATGTCACAGCTTCAATTTTTTTGTGACCCTTCCAACCTGCCCTAATTTCTTTCCTCCAGGACATATCAAGTGACTTTGTTAGGTAAGTAAGCCTAGGCACTTACAAAAATGGAGTTTATGAAGCTATTTTATTTTATTAAGCTATGAAAAAATAACATCATTTTAAAAAATAATCTGCAGAAGTGGACAAAGCAAATATAATCACTTACATTTTACAGGTGTAGAAAGTTACAATTTCACCAATTATTTCCTGAAAGTCACACACAGCAGAAAGTGCCAAAAACAATCTGAAGTAATGTAAGAGCTATCAAGACAACTATTCTGAACGGTTGTGGCACATGCCATCAGCACTCAGGAGGCAGAATCAGGCTGATCTCTGTGAGTTTCAGGCCAGCATGTCTACAGAGTGAGTTCTAGGAGAGCCAGGGCTACAGGGGGAAGCCCTGTCTGGAGAACAAACAAACAAAATCTAAATCAGAACAGCCATGTTTTATTATAGGTCCATTTTCTGAAGTCAGCCTACCTGCTGCCTGTTCTCTCTCTCTCTCTCTCTCTCTCTCTCTCTCTCTCTCTCTCTCTCTCTCTCTCCTCTCCCTTCCTTCTTTGTTTTGTTCTTTCTTCCTTCCTTTCCCCCTTCCTGTCTGTCTGCCTTTCTTCCTTTCTTCCTTCTTTTCTTTGCCTAGAATTTATTGAGGATAAAAATCTAGCAATATACAACTCTAGATAAGATCCTGGTCAGGTAGGAAAGAACATTGGTTTTCGCTTTGACTGCATGAGCTCACTGCCTGCATGTTTTGGGCTCCTGTAAAAAGTTTTCCAGGATAATATAATGACTTCAAAACAGAAGAAAAATCCAGGCCTGTTTTACTTTAGAAAATCATCTATTAATTTTCCAATACAATGAATGAAACTCAATTATACTGCTTTTAACATTTTGTTATGCCCTTGTTGGAAATAAAATTTTGATGAACATTCCAATTAAAGTTTTAGATAAAAGGTTTCCATGGTCCCCTTTTTTTAAGTAGAAAAAGAAATGGAGAAACCCAAAAAAGTTAGAGGCCCTCCCAAATGTCTTTTCTTCAAATAATAATAATGATCTGCAAATAATTAGTATGGGGTATCATGATTTTATCATAAACAAGAGGATTGTTATATTGCTAAATAATAATAACACTGAAAATTACATACCATCTCTCTTAGGATCTATACAATTTACTGGTATTGGGTGGAATCTTTATTTCTGCTAGCTTTTATAGACTAGAAAATTCAATATAGGCTGCTGTGAGAGAAAAGGCATTGATGGTGTTACACAGCTGACAACCTTTTGAACTACAGGACCAACCTGCCAGGCAAAATATGCTCCCTGGTACAACAGTGGCAAAACTGAAAGAAGGAAAATCAAGTTGTTTCTGCTTGGTTTGAGACCCATCCACAAGAAGTAATTTGTGCTTTTTACTGTGAATGCAGTTAAAAACCCATAACTGAGTAGGAGTTGGACCTTAGAGACAATCTACCACTCTTGGTCTGTTAAATTCATAGAGCACAAACCTGTCTTTTAAATACTTAGGTTTATGCCTGAAGATGTACGCTACTCTTATTCTCAGAGAACCCTGAAATTGTCAAAAAAATTCAATAAAAAGATTTTTAAAATTCTTTACACTCCAAATGTTTTACACTATAGGTCTGAATGTCTATTTATTATCTAAGTTTCTCTTAAATCCTGAGATGTTTTGGTGACTTATTGCACCCATCCTCCAGTTCTAGATCTCTTTACTTTCTCGTATATAGTTTCTCTATGGCATGTCTTAAATTGCAACTTTTGTTCTTGTAATGTGATTTTACTTTTTGGTACTGCTATTGGAATATATAATATCAATGTAGCTAGAATGTTTGTCTTAAGCAGTTAAGACAATTTGTATGCATGTGGTAGTATCAAAACTATGCTATTAAGAATTTGATTCACAGAAAATTAATGATCTGTGTCTTTTGGAAATTGTATAGATAGTTCAACAAAAACATACATAATATAATTCATTTGGCATTGTGTTAACCACATTTTTCTAATCCTCCAATAGCCTATGAAGGTAAAATTTTAATGAAACTTTAGTGTATAACATAACTGAGATATTTCATAATAGACTACCTTCAAACTGAAGCAAGGGGTGATGAATATTCATTTTTTTCTAGATATTAATTCAGAACATAATAAACTAAAAGATGGCCTTCAAAATCATTATGAAAACATTTTGTACAAAGCCAAGTATGAAACAGAAGAATGAATGCAATGAAATACAATTGGCAAATAAAACTATCATCATTAAGAAAGATAATATAATAAAAATGAAATATCTAGCTATTTGTAGTTACACAGGAAGATACAACCTTCCCTACTTACTATTAAGTTGCTCTTAAACTTTAACATCCAGTGTCTTGAAAAGAGTGAGATATAATATGTATCACACAGGATTACTTTGAGCATTGAAATTTTAAAATTTTGTACAGCCTTGCCCAAAGAAGTTATCAATCTTCTCAACAGTACTGCATAAAATGATTGCTGATCAAAATCCAGGCAATACTAGTCCATTTCCTCTCCTGTGTAGGCTTCTGTGGGGGAACATCTATGACCTGTTCTCACTGCCTGTCTATCTCTGTCTCTTTGTCTCTGATGTGGGATTCCCCTATAGATGCTGTGAATACCATTGGTTAATAAGGGAACTGCTTTGGGCCTATAGCAGAGCTATAGAGGAACAGAGCTAGGAGGGAAAACTAAACTGAATGCTGGAGAATCATTGGTTGTTAAAGAAACTGTCTTGGGCCTGGGCAGGGAATAGAGGTAGGTGGAGAAACGTAAACTGAATGCTGGTAGAAAGTAGGAGGACTTAGGAGAAGCCATGGAGCCGCTGCCAGAGACAGACACGCTGAAACTTTGCTGGTCGGCCATGACCTCATGATGATGCACAGATTAATGGAGATGGGTTAAATTAAGATGTAAGAGTTAGCCAATAAGAAGATAGAACTAATGGGCCAAGCAGTGATTTAAATAATATAGTTTCTCTGTGATTATTTCAGGACTGAGCAGCCAGGAACCAATATGCGGGCTCCTTCAACATGCCTCTGTGTCTCTCTCTTGTCCCTGCCTCAGGAGTGCTTTTCACTCTGTCCTCAATGCCTATAATAAGTCTTTTTTCATGAGATTTGTTGTGTGTTGTGATTTTTGTGGCAGTCCTTGGCTTCAATCGACCAAGGCACTCTTTCTGCCTCAAAACCCTAACAAACATCCCACAGCCTGTAGATCAGCACAGGTCCTCCTGCAGCATGCCATTGAATATTATTGGGTGAATAGAAATCACACAAGTAAATAAGGCAGAATTCATTTTGAGAAGGAGAAAGAAAGTGAGCTAATCCCTGAGTCCTGAGAAAGCATGACATGTCAGTGTAACTACAAAACCTCCTGTCTCAGGGAGCACTATTTTAATTGGAGACAGTGCTAGAAAGATTGCTGGACAGAGAAGGGACCAATTATAGTATTTAAATATATATAATAAAATACTTATCATCTAGCATTGTGCATGGAAAAGGGCTTTTCAGTAGTGAGAATTCAGTAATGATGAACATCACAAGCACCCAGTTTCAGTCATTAATAAAAACACTGAACATGCATGAAAAAATTAAATGTATGTCAGAACTTATATTGAGTGTCTAGAATATATTGAGTCATTTAAAGTGATGAAGAACCTCATATCAGAATGGGTATACTCACGTTGTGACAAATGGAACTGTTTTCTTTTAAAAAAAAAAAACTCTTAATTATATTCTTACTCTCTTCTCCATTTTTTATCCCTAAAAATTAGTAACTAGAAAATCTTAACCAAAAATTTGGAATGTTTGACCAGAACATCAAATTCAGGGCCAGTTACTTCACATTTTGCCACCTGGAATCTATGTTTTCAGAATTGTAGGGGTTCAATATTTCGGGACTATTTTGTGTGACTAAACTCCAACTATAACTGAGAATCACAGAGAATAAATCACTGTTAACTTTGCCCTTTATCTGTAACTATGCATACAAGTACGCACAACTGTAGCAATCATCAACACATGTTCCAGGAACTGCTAGATGACTCAGCAGGTACAGACCCTGGCTGCCAGTCCTGAAGACTTTAATCCGTAAATCCCTAGGATCCAAACCATGACTCCGGCAAGTTTTCTTCTGATTACCACTGAGCATTTGGAACTCATTGATTCATGAACACACACACACACACACACACACACACACAGAGAGAGAGAGAGAGAGAGAGAAACTAGTTGTAATGAAAAAATACATATTCTATCCAATAAAAATCACTTCAATGTAAAAAAATCATGTGGAATCATCAATAAATGTGAGACAGTGATAAAATTAGGAAGGCAGTCATTTTTTTAATCATTAGCAATATAATGTCTATAAAAAGTAATTCTTGAAACTAATAAAACATAAAATTTTGCTAAAATTATATGATAGAATAGTATGATGTCACTTCAAGTCAAAGTTCTATTTTAAAAACCAAAAAGGAAAACCAAAACCTACAGTACTCGCATTCTGGGAATGAGTACTGTCTTATTTTTGTTTCCTGTTGTTGACTCTAAGAAAATACTGTAACAAAAGCAACTTATAGAGGAACAGTTTATTCTGGCTCACAGTTCAAGACTACAGCCCATTGTGGTAGCAAGTCAAGACAGTAAGAGACTGAAACACCTACCCCACCTCTACAATTAGAACATACAGGAGAAGGAAGGAATGCATGCTCATGGCCAGCTTGCTTTCTCTAGTTTTTCTAGAATCCCATGTCTAGGGCATGGTCCCATCCACAATTAAGACGGGAACATTCAATCTGTTTCAGCCCTTTTGCATGTTTATGCATATGCCTTACATTTCATCTCTATTGTTTTGTGACTGCAAGGCACCTTAACAGTCCATAGAATTCTTGAGAGTGTTATGCCACTTTTATTTGAAGCTTTAATTCAAGATCCCCTTCTATAAAAGTTTATTCTCCTGTTAGTCTACTCTTACTTCTATGAATCCATCAGGTGCCTCTTGAGATAGGTTTTCTCCCAGAAGTTTTCTCAACTCTATAGTAGTAGATCCACCTACATTTTTCCTTGTAGAAATTCTTTTGTTGAAACTTCAAAAAGTTATTTAATTCAGAAAAATGTTTAAATATACATAGCTATAAATATTAAAATTAAATCACAATTTTTAAAAACAGTCTTGGCTGTTATAAAAACTGTCCTATTATACTTGCTGTAACATTTCTATTCCCTACTCACCTAATGCCCAAGAGAAGATCAATGAAATTCTTGCAGTGTATTTAATATGTTATCAATTATAGCTAATGTAATATTGTATTAAATCTGTCTTAGGATATTCAGTAGTCAACCAGGATGGATAGGGCATTATCAAATTCTGTAACTTGAAGATACCTACAGAATGTACATCTAGAGACAAGGCAAAATTTGTGTAAATGGATTCTGATACAGAGAAACTGGTACTAGTGGTAGGATTATCACATAAATTAGAGGAGACAGTGGACTACATTGAAGAAGAGCAAAGAGAACTGCTAATTTAAGAGACTCAAACCCTCTGAAGGAAATAAAGACGGCAAACTACATTTTAGTCAGTCTTCTAAGCATGCTTTACAAGCTTTGCAAATAGACTTGGGAAAGCAATGTAGAATCCTTAGAAAGCATGGTAGGGACTTTCTAAGCAATTTTGTTGAGATGCCTGATAGGGGAACAAGTGAAAGAAAGAGTTGTTAATTAAATTAAACAGAAAAAGCTGATTTCCACCTGCAACTAGATGGGGAAAAAATTAGAAAAGGCCACATGTGGCTACAAGAAATACATAACAAAAACTCCCCAAGGTAAAGGAGTCCTGTGTTAATCTCTTTTCAGCTGTATGAGAAGAAACACAAAAAAGAACTAAGGCCCCTGAATGGGATCATGTGGAGCTTACAGATCCCAGCAAGAGACAGAGTCTCCATGGAAACTTCCCTTCCCTGCACCCACACATGCTCCCTGTACCTGCAAAGGCTGCCTTGAATCTTAAGAGAATACTGTGAAGTAATCAACACTTTTTAAATACTGAGGCAAACCCTAGGGTAAAAGCAAAGATGAAGAGCAGACTGACATTCCAGCATCATCAGGAAAGAGATGGTTTTCTCTAGGTCTCCTCCGTTCCCAGGTTCAGACAAAAAGAGTTTCCTCAAACCTTCACTTCTTTCCCAGCTCCTTAAATTCAGATAACCGCCCAGCTTTTAGTGTGAGGCACACCCGGAAGGGATTCTTAAAGGGACATGTGTTACTTGGCCATTCTCATTCTTCTTCAGCTCCTGTAACAGTGCCCACCATTTAGTTCAAAACATGCAGCAACTCAACTATTAACTTCCAGAGTTTCTGGGTGAAAGGATAGAAGAGAGAGAGAGAGAGAGAGAGAGAGAGAGAGAGAGAGAGATAACAAGAGAGTTTGTGTGGCCTTTTTGAGCTAGAAAACTTCCCACACTGAAGCAATTCATCAAAGTCACAAAGTAAGCTACCTTTGTAATAGTCAGAAATGATTCAAAATAAATAAGGAAAAGTTGAGAGGCAACTGTTTTAGTCTGAGAATTTTTATCAAATAATGAACTCAGCAGGAGTCAGACATAAGCATTAATTTATGAGTTCTGAAGAAAATCTCTTGGCAAAGTGAGTTCTTTGAATGTTACACACTTACAGTCCCTGAAAACAACAGCCTTGTGTTCAGATGTTTCTTGAGTTTTATTCACAAGAGATAATCCGGTCTTGATATAATTGTCATTTGCAAATTTGAATCATTGCTAGTTTCATATCAATTAACAAAATATCTTCCTTAGACGTCGGTCTACCTCATAGTAGGCTGTGTGCAAACTCCAAGGGAAAGTTAGTCATGTGCTTTTCAGAGGATAAAGGCTTAGGGTAAAGACTGAGAGTATTTGATGTAGGAAGGGGGAGTGGTTATATAGGTCTTAGCCAAGACATGTGATAGTCACTGTAGGGGGTTGCTGTAAAAAGAAGTCTGTGACTCTCGTTAACCCATTTAAGCAGATCGTGTACCATCTAAAGGGGAAAATGTTCCTGGCTGTTTTGTTTTGCCTTTTCTGGAGTTTCCCGATCTCTTCTGGCCACTTCCCTCGGGCTTGTGCTTCCTCAAGGAACTTGATGGCAAAAGAATGCTGTCCACCATGGACGGGTGATGGGAGTCCCTGCGGTCAGCTTTCAGGCAGAGGTTCCTGCCAGGACATCGTTCTGTCCAATGCACCATCTGGACCTCAATTCCCCTTCAAAGGGGTGGATGACCGTGAGTCCTGGCCCTCTGTCTTTTATAATAGAACCTGTCAGTGCTCTGACAACTTCATGGGATTCAACTGCGGAAACTGTAAGTTTGGGTTTGGGGGCCCAAATTGCACAGAGAAACGACTCTTAATCAGAAGAAACATCTATGATTTGAGTGTTCCAGAAAAGAATAAGTTCCTTGCTTACTTAACTTTAGCAAAGCATACTATCAGCCCACTCTATGTCATCCCCACAGGCACGTATGACCAAATGAACAATGGGTCAAGACCCATGTTTAGTGATATCAACATCTATGACCTCTTTGTATGGATGCATTACTATGTTTCAAGAGACACCCTGCTGGGAGGATCTGAAGTCTGGAGGGACATTGATTTTGCCCACGAAGCACCAGGTTTTCTGCCTTGGCACAGACTTTTCTTGCTACGGTGGGAACAAGAAATACAGGAGCTAACGGGGGATGAGAACTTCACCATCCCATACTGGGATTGGCGAGATGCAGAAAACTGTGATATTTGCACTGATGAGTTCTTGGGAGGTCGCCACCCTGAAAACCCTAATCTACTCAGCCCAGCATCGTTCTTCTCCTCCTGGCAGGTAAGATTCACTTCACATGCAGAGGGCGAGAGGAGTGGTGTTCCTACAGCCACACCTACCTGCAAGTCTCTGTGCACATCTCTGGGGATGTCTCAGCGTAGAAAGCCTAACTAAGATTCTCATGCTTCTTAACTTTTTCTTGAGAACATTTCAAAATCACAACTAATGCTTATTCACCTAATGTCTAATAGCTTAATTAGGTTTCTAATCTGTCATAAACAAAGACTTTTTTGGTTTACCACTTGTATTGCTAGTACCTAGGGTGGTATCTGGCATAAAGAGTAGCTCGGAGTTATTTAGGAATGGATGAATAAGAAGATTATCTTAGTCCATGCTTCTGAATAACAAAACTAACATTACCAATAAAATCATAGGCTATATTACTTAAAAATAAAAATTCCTGTCCCTAACCCAGACCAATTAAGTAGAATCTTCAAGGGAGAGTGCTGGAATACTTCACTAAGTATCAATGATAACCTTTATTACATGAATGCTTGGGAAACACTGATTGGACACAAAATCTTCAGTTGTTTTAGCTTAAAAATAAACTAAAATCTGTTGAATGAATATTTAGAATATGTGAATCACTGTTGAAAGTATTTATATACATTAACTGATTCAATGTGCATTTAATATCAACATATCCCCATTTTAAAGCCATAAGATATACATAATTTGTTAAAATTACATGACAGCCCTGTTGGTAAATAGCAAAGATGGTATTTGTTAATGGCTAAAATGATTGTCTGACTAACCACTTTATTTTTAGGGACAAGACTGGCCTTTTGAAAGGATCTAGCTCTGCTAAATTTTTTCATTAGGATGAAGAAAAAAATTAGCCTTTTTCCTAATTTACAAATGTTAGAAACAAGATTAAGGAATTGCTATTTTGAGATTAAAGTCCAATTTCTCCTATTATTTTTCTTCATTCTGCATTAGAGGCAAAAAGTAAAAAAATAAAGAAATGTTAAAATGTTTTTCCTTTAAATAAATACACATGTGAGAGATATTTTTTCTGCCTTACCCTCTAAAATTTCCTAATGCAACTATTCTGAGGACCAATTCAAACACGATGAAAAGAACAACGCACAGGCTGCCCACACTTGAGAATTCTGAAATTCAAATTCACTTTATCCCTCACGCTCATAATTTCCAAAATGGAGCTTCTTAAAATGCCACTGTAAAATACAGTTGCTAATTTTTGCTGTCAATGGTGTCAACTGTTTACTAAACCTAGTAAGTATTTTATATAGAGGAGTTTTGCTGAAAAATTATATTGCTGTACATTTTCAGTTATTCTACCTTAATCAACAAACTTCAATCCCCTCACCTATCTCTCAACTCCTCTGACTATTGCTCTAAATTATGTCAGCCTTGGATGTAGGGTTCTCTTTGCTATATAATACTTTGATTTGTTTCATAGCTTTACTTGATGTAGTAAGGCTGAAGGATCATCTACATTATCAAAAGTTGTAATATATATACTTTGTCCAGTAAGAAGATATAAATTAATATTTAATTACATGGAGTCTACTTCCAGATGATACCCAGATTTAATGTTTCTAGTCATGTTTTGAGTACTGAATTCATCTTATGATTATGGTCAATTGTATAACTTTAAAAAAAAACAAATGAAATAAAATAAAATTTATCTGGCTTAGTAAACCATGAACTGTAACTGCTATCACTGTAGTCTAATATTGCTTACAAACTTGTACTGCAATTATATTGCTGTGGAGGAGAAGGGTTTTTTTACACAGCATTAGAAAGTGAAAAAAAAAGCACTGAGGAAAAGCAAGCAAAATTTAAAAAATAGAATTAGCAAAACAAAATAACAAAACCTTTGCAAGCAAACATTTTCAAAAATGAGGCTGTGTGGTGGTGCACACTTTTAATCCCAGCAATCTGGAGTAAGAAGCATGTGGATCTCTGTAGACAGCCTGGTCTACAAAGTGAGTGTCAGGACACCTAATCTGTGCCCTGTTCAAGGATAAACGGTTGCAGACAAGACAGATAAACTAATTCATGTCGTCTATTTTCTTTATTCATACAATCATCTATTTTGTTAAAGCACTTCAAAAATGAATATTTTTCTCTCATTGCCCATTCCCATTAGGACAGGGTTGGAAGGCTTGAAAGGAAGGATATGGTCAAAACACATTATTTGCATGGAAATGTCCTTTTGAAACCTATCTTCAGTTAATATGCACCAAGAAAAATAAAAATTATTTCAAAAGTAAACTGAATAGTGATATACAGAAGGTAAAAAATTAGGATTTTTTTTAAATCAAAGCAAATTAGGATTGTTTGAGTCTGGAAAAATGGAAAAAATAACATTGGTTATTCTCTTAGACAACTGAGTTCAATTCCCAGCACCAGGATGGCAGGTTACAGCCATCTGTAACTCCATTTAATCCTTTTCTGGTTTCCCTGGGCATTTATACATGATGCATAGACATACATACAGAAAAGACATTTATTGACATAAATCATAAATAAATAAAAAGAGTTTATATTGCTTTAATCCTATAACTGTCAGTATTACAACCATCTCAATTTTTGTGATTGCTCTGTAGTTGCTTAAGCATCAGTGATCTATCTACTTTCTGGAAACACAGAATCAATTGGTCTATTATAAAGCTCCAGTATGCATTTTCTTTGTGTATATGGGGAAAAGGTCCTACACTGTAGCCTTAGGCTGCCCTGGAACTCATTTTATGACTAGGCTGGCCTCTAAACCATAGCAATCCTCCTGCCTCAGCCTCCCAAGGTTGCTTGTACTTTTAAACCTCTTCGTGTGGCTCTAATTTGCAGCCAGCACCAAGATTCATGGATTTAATTAATATGGAGATTGTTTAGTTATCTCTTTGCTTTTCTTTATGAAAACACAGTTTCTGTAATGAACACACCATTAATTTGAATGCTTTTGTCTAAATTAAACATTCAAATTAAAAACTAGGCTGTTTTGTGTTAGATGAGATAAAATAGCTTCCAAGTTAAAATGAGCTCATTAATACCTTCCAAATTAACTAGGCCGATAGCCCATTTCATATGGGCTTCTACTCATTGCTTAACTTAATATATGCTTTTACTTTATTACAAAAGGAAATGTTAGAGATTTGATAGTATTTATCCATTCCAACCTGAGAGGCCTTTTGTGATATTTCATGGGGTGCTCATATTTGTAATGATAGTCCTGAAACAGTAGAAGGATTTGCATACAGAAAACACCCTGGAACAGAACCCCAAAGGATATGTTTCCCATTTCTATGAAAGTAAATTGTTTTTGATTTGCACTTAAAGTGGGTCTAAAAACAAACTAATTTATGGATGTATAATTTGAGAGGTGGTTACTTTTTCTATCTTAAGTTCTCTTCCAGTTGACACAGGCTTGATTCCTACCACCCATAAGATGGCTCACAACTATCTGTAGCTCCAATCTCAACCCCAAGGGACCTGACATCTATTTCTGGCTGATACGGGCACCATGAACACACATGATCCATGGACATGCACTAAGGAAAACACCCACACACATATAATGTAAAAAAAAATTGGTGTACATCAAACACTGAGGAAGACAGGCGCTTTGATTTATGTCTGATAGAACTGATTTTGTTCCCTTTGTTCCACGCTTTGTGCAGATTTATCTTACAACTTCTGTAATATTTCAGAATATGTGAATGGTTTATAAACCTATCTCTGTCTACCACTGTCAGATTCCCTAAGGTAGAAACTATTCATAAATAAATTTATAGCCTTAAATATAAGGGCCATGACATACAGACAGAATGTACTCCATAAATACATGCTGAATTGAACAAAAATGAAAATCCGAGAAATTTAAATCTTGTCCTAGATGAATTTCTGAGATGTCAGCCGTATTTGATAGCCCTGAATTCTCAATGTGAAAGACATAAAGATGCCAACAGACAGCACTTTGCTAACAACTAGGTTAGAGGCATTTTGTACAGTGTTTACTGGTCTACATGAGTGTGAATGTGTGTGCGTGTGTGTGTGTAAATGTGTACATGAAAATATGTGGTATAGGTCATAATATATATAAACATTATTTGAGATGAAATTATTTCCTGACAAGCTTTCTCTGACAGGAGATAGTACATAAAGTCAAATAATTAAGGTTAATTTTCTTAGAAATAAGGTTTAATGTGCAATCAGTCTTTTCCTAGCTTGTTATTTATTTTTTTGTTTGATTATTCTCAAAAATATTTTCAAATAGAAGCATAGAAGTTTCCCTTAAAATAGTCCATAATTTTTAGTAAAAGGAAGGTACTCAGTGATGTTTATATACAAAATACCTGTGCTAAACACAAATAGATATAATGTTATGTAAACAAGGGAAGCTAACCTTAGCAGAAAAGGTGTGTCAAAGAGAGCTGTCTCGGTGGATCACAATGGAGAGGAACACAGTTCCTATGATGGATGGGAGTGAACAGCAGCCAGAGAATTCACTCATCAGGTGGAAAGCATATCACATGGAAGCCACAGGGGGATGAAAAACAAAGTCACTTTTCAGCAGAAAGTCATGGGTTTAGGTAACCATGACAACAGCTCTGGGAAATCACAGCTTCTCTTTTTTCTTTATGAAAGATTTCGTGGAACGTCATATGGTTTAGTCTTTTATATTCTTTCGTTTTTTTTTTTCAGGAAAAACTTAAATACCGTAATAAAATCTTTGTTCCTGAAGGCTTTTAAAAGCTGGTAGTTTATTGCTACTTCCTATAATTTAAGAGAACACTATCATGTTTCACCTTCCATATATATGATTACACCTGTTCCTTCTGTTTCCCTTTCTTTACTTCTTTAGACTTGGATATCTGATTATGCTCCGCTAGCATATGTACACCTCATATGTGGTTGGAAGGAGAAAGAACCAAACTTTCACCAGAAGACCTAGGCTCAGTCCAAGTTCTGCCATTTGTCAAACTCTACTAAACAAGCCATTTAGAATTCACTGCTTTAATGTTTCCCAATAAGAAAAAGAAGTGTTATCATCATATATGCTTGTTTTCTATGCTAATGAGACAACTGAATAAATGAGAAAGCAATGGACTACACTATGAAAGCCATTGTCCTTTGACACACATAAACATAAATTTGTAGACTTCTCTAACTTAACTACCAGACCCTCAGGAAGTTACTTAGATATTTTAGCAACAGTTTGTTCCCAAAAGATAGACTAGCTGAATATAATGTTACTATAAAACAATTTAAAGTAAGTAATGAGTTCACATAAAATTACTTGTTAAGTCTTTGCCATATTGTTTTCATTTTAATGTGTGGGAAATACTGTGTTTCAAGTGATGCAACAGGATCAGTTACCATAATAATGAACATTCAACATTCATATACCTAGTGATAAACACAACTCAGATATCAAAGTAATGATTTTATATTAAAAGTAATTATAATTTTTGGTACTATTAGGGGTGAAATGTTTTGGGGGTAGAACCTGGGGACTAATATTTTAGGCAAGTTCCCTAAAGCTGAGCTAGAAGCCAGCCATAATTATTGGTCTTCACACAGGTGCCAGAGAATGCAGCATCATGAGCTTTAAGTATATTGGACTACTTGATCCTGAATAAAAAGTCATTGCACTCTCCATTTAAAAATGAAAAACCTTGACAGAGAGTCTGGGTGACCAGCCTGAGGGCCTGGGGTTAATAAAATCAATATTAGACACTATATTTCTGAATACAAATTCCAGGATAGGTAGTGACAATGCTAACAAATTCTCATCACTGCCCTGCCTCTGAATCAAATAAAAATAATTTGGAACTAAGTTTTCTACATCATTTCTGTAACCAGGGTTTCTTTCCTCAGCATTACTAATGCCTTCATCACCTAAGCACTTAGTCACATGGCAGTTGGCATTTCAGCAAAAATAGTTCCATCCAACCTCTTTAATTTAACCGAGTCTGCTGTAGGAATCTTTTCTGCAATAAGACCTTTTGGAAGTATCTTGAGGATTATTAATCAAAGAGAACTAAAAATGACTTCCTCTGTGTCCCTGCAATGGTGTCTAACCAATCAACATTGTAAAGACTTCCAAACTGTTACATTCAGTTCAGAAATTGAACTAATTTTATGAAACTATTCATGACTCATTAATGTGAAAAAATAAATGAAGTAGATAAAGCTTTAGATTCAGCAATGCTGTATTTACAGATTTTCAAATACTCATTAGTAAAGAAATGGATTATTTTAAGGATGAGACTTAAGTCTAAATAGAAAATTCATTTATGTTTCTTATATTCCTTACATTTACAGCTGAAAGATAATTTTATTCAGTTTTAGCACACTTAATACTATCCC
This sequence comes from Ondatra zibethicus, assembly GCA_004026605.1. Lineage (NCBI taxonomy): Eukaryota > Metazoa > Chordata > Mammalia > Rodentia > Cricetidae > Ondatra > Ondatra zibethicus. Next base: position 14,960 of record PVIU01008961.1, on the reverse strand, counting down.
TGCTTCTGTCATATAGTTTCAACATTCCAGATTTTGAATTTTTTTGATTGGGATTTCTAGGCTGCATAAGCAACCTAATTTGAATAGATATCTACAACTATTTCCCTTCTATGTCAGATCCTTTTGAGTCAGTCATTAGTAATCATTTTTACTAAGTCTTTTTCTTGGTCCTGAAGAGCAGGTAGGATCTTGGACCCATGTGAACATATCTCTGTTTAGTCATGGGTAAAAATGTGGCTTGCAAAGAAATGCGAGCAGAGTGCAGAGCAGAGGAGACAGTGTGGCTTCAGCAGCAGGATCACATGCTATGAAAAGACCTGTTTTGGAGGAAGAATTGAAAATAATGTTTGCCAGAGTAAATATGAAAGAAAATGGAGAGCAGCATACAAAATGAAATCCATTGCTTCCTGGCTTTTACTGCAGGCTGGTTGGTGTAAAAGTATAGAGAAACAAGTTTGATGTAAATAAAATACTTGCAATTTATGAAAACTATGTTTAAATTTGAAGTCATAAACAGATGTATATGCTCAGAATATGAGATTTTTCATTAATGTAATTGGTAGGTAAGTCATGAAATTCACCCATACATAGAGGGCAGGCAGATCTCTGCGAGTTCGAGGCCAGCCTGGTCTATAGAGTGAGTTCCAGGACAGCTGGGAATGTTACACAGAGAAACCTTGTCTTGAAAGTCCAAAAAATAAATAAATAAAATTTAAAAAGAATATAAATAGAAAGAATGTATGGAACTGAGTTCTACATCAAGAACAGGTTTATAGGTGCACTGACTAGTTTTGCCAATGCTACACAAACTTCGACATATCTGGGAAGAGGGGACTCATTTAAGTACTTACTTCCAACAGATTAGCATGTTGGCTTCCTAATAGGAAACTTTCTTGACTGCTGCTTGATGTTGGAAAAGTCAGACTACTCTGGGTAGTCCCATCTTTGGGTGAATGGGCCTGGACTGTTGAAGAAGCATAAGTGAGCAGGTCACAGCCAGTCAAGGGGAGCAAGCCAGTAAGCAGCACTCCTCCATTGTCTCTGCTACATTTCCTGCCTTCATGTTTCTGCTATGGCCTTTCCCTATGACAGACTTTATCCTGTGATTCAAGTAAACCCTTTTCTGTCTAAAATGGTTTTTGTCAGTCTTTGATCACAGCAAAAAAAATGCAAACTAGAACAAGGAGCAGTGTACAATGCTCAGAAATCCATGGCAATGCACAATGCTCAGAAACAAACCTAAGCTTTGAGGATTAATCAACTTGCAATTTTTGTCTTGAAATTCTGAATAATTTTTGCTGTGAAATTGTGTTTCACAATGAAGCCATAGTGTCAGAAAGCATACCATAGGTGCTCTGTGTGATTTTACTCCTGTGCTATCCCATTTTCTTTGAGAAATATCCTTACCTATGTGGAATGTTGGAAGTCTCTCCCTATGCTATAGCACTAGCCCCATCTAGTCCCCAGTCTTTGGGAACTACCGACAGGAATGCCAAGAACCAACTACTATTGTCTTTGAGGATCAGGATAGTTTTAGAAGATGGAGCTCTCTGGACATGTTGGTATAAGTTGGAGCAGATGTGTTTCAGGGCTGGTAGATGAAAGCTAAGTGGGTAGATTAGTCAACACAGGTTAATTCTCACCATCACTCCATGAACTCAATGTGTGTCCTTCAAACTGACTTGCTGAAACTTGAACTCCCAATGTAACTGACCATATTTTCAGAGAGGACTTTTAAGAAAGTATTTAGAGTTAAGTGAAGGAAGAACTTAGACCACCATTTTAAGCATTGATCTTTATTGTGACTGGCATTTGATAGTCTAATTTGTGTCCAGAAAGTTCCCAAATATACCTTGAGCTATCAACAGTTGGAATTCATGAAATGGAGCCAAATTTCTTTCTTTGACCTTGGGCGGCTTGTCAGTACTTTCTGACTCCCTGAAGTATTCCAAAATAACCTGCTAGTCCAGTCTTCATTCTTTTTTCTTCATTTTGTCCCTCTAAGTACAATAATTAATCTTTTTAAAATAATTTATTTTGTGTGCATCAGTGTGAAGGTGTCAGATCCCCTGGAACTGGAGTTACAGACAATTATGAGCTTGATATATGTTCTGGGAATTGAACCTGGATCTTCTGGAAAAGCAGACAATGCTCTTAGCCACCGAAATATCTCTCCAGTCCACAATAATTAATCTGATAAGAGTTCCTGTGCTCAAATAAACAAGTTTCATCTCACTGTGCTGCATCTTGATTGCAAAAATCATATGCAAACTATATGAAGACCTGGAGCTCTGTTGTTTATTTTGACATAGATGTGCTATATAAATCATTGGCTGTAGAACTCCTCTGCATGACAAATGTATAAAGAGGGAAAGGTGCAGTGGCTTGGTGAGTTAAGGACTCACTTGAGATCATATAACCAGGACCTCTTAAATCCTAAGTAGGAGTAATAGCTTCCTGTTAACATTGATTGTTTGAAAAATGGAAATGGGAAATTTCCAGAGAAATCTTCCTAGCCAAGCTAGACAAATGAATGAGCGCTATTCCAGGGAGAGGCCATGTCTTAATGTACGTTATAGTTAATGACTGAGGAAGACACTCAATATCAACCTCTGGCCTCTACAGGCATACACAAACATGTTTGTGCATGTGCACCTGCACACACACACACATACCTACACATGTGCAAGCACACACATGTGTGCGTGACACATATGCATATGCACACACAAATGCAAGTAAATGAACAAAAAGCTGCTTTGAGTACATTAAAGATGGAGCTGAAGCACTTGGTTTGTGATGGAAATACTTTCTTTTTATCTTGAACTTGTCCACTCCTCTGTCCTCAGTTTCTTTATTAATTTGGGAAGCATTGCCACATGACTTAAATGAAATAGTTCATGTAGCATGGAACCTTAACACTTCTCCTATAAAACTGTGAAGAATTGTGATTCTTTTAAAGGTAATTGGCTGCTAGAGAGTAACATAGGAACTTGGAGAATGGCTAAGCACTGAAAGTTCCAATGATATATGTTATATATCAAGCCAGACATTAAAAATGGATGTTATGACAAAAACAAAAACCAGGAATAGAATGATCACCAGTACTTGGTATTACTAACTATTTTTGATAAATATTTCTGTTGGGTATTTGTTATTGGTCATGTGATAGGATTTTGAGTTTACATGGAGCAGTAGCTGCCTTTCCTGTCATAATGAGACTTAGAACCTCACATGGTGATTAATATATGGTAGAGGTTTTGCAAGTCAATTGTATCTCAAATATTTATATAAAGTACTCAATTTGATCACAATTTAGTACATAAGACTTAGGAAACCAAGGCCACTGTGTTGCATGCTTGAGGTAGTTACTACTAGATGTAGGACTACAACTCCACCCTGGCCTTGACCTTCCTTTGCTTGTTCTGCCAGCTCTTACTGCATCCTTTGCCGTTTTCATTTAATTGTCAGGGAGCTTAAAGAAGATAGTGGGGAGTAGTATCAACATTTCTTCCTGCTCTACTTGACTCAGAGATAAGTCATTTAACATAAAGTGTTTTTCACAGATCATCTGTAGCAGACCAGAAGAGTATAATAGCCAACAGGCTTTATGTGACGGGACACCTGAGGGACCACTGATACGCAATCCTGGAAACCATGACCAAGCCAAAACCCCGAGGCTTCCGTCTTCAGCAGATGTGGAATTTTGTCTGAGTTTGACCCAGTATGAAACTGGCTCTATGGATAGAACTGCCAATTTCAGCTTTAGAAACACCCTGGAAGGTAATATCCTTGTTTTCACCAATTGTGATTTTTTTTTCCTCCTTGCTTACCATCTCTTTCCAGAGAATGGGCTCCTATATATTTAGAATTTATAATTCTGTCAGTTGTATAATGCTATGCTTTGCATTTACTCATAATGACAGTAAACCTAGCCAGCTCAGAACATCGCACCATACATATTAAGGCAGTTTAGTGATACAAAAGCAAGTTGTACATTATACTCGCTATGTGAAAAAGTGGGCATAACAGGCAGTTTTCCATAAAATAAACAGCTCTTATTGCAAATTTACAAAAGACAAAAGAGATCGATTCTCTGAGGCCAGAAATTAGTGACCATGACATGAGAACTTGGAATCAGGTTCCACCAATACTCTTTTCTAACATGGTAAGAGTTCTATGAAGCATTATAGTAATAGAACAAAGAAAATCACTGAACAAGACACTTTGCAAATACATCAGGGGAAATATCAATTAAGTGATATACAGAAGAGCAGAGCTATCCAACCTATAGACACCAGATGGTACCTGACCCTATTTTTAGACTTTTTTTTGGTCAAAAGTGGGAGTCTGCATTTCACAAACTTTTTATCCAATGATCATAAAGATGTTAGGTTACATACAGAAGAAAGCAATGATGGTTGTTAGTTATTAAAAACATCCCAAAATTGATTCTAATTTGCGATATTTCAACTTGTTCTGTCTACTAGACTTTGCAGTCCCATAGTCTTTCCAGGAATTCTCATTCACAGAGCCAGTAGTGAATGGAGGGAAGGTGTTTTAACAAAGGTAGGCTAGAACAAAGCAATACTGTCCCATTATAAAGCTACGTGTACTGTGGAATTGGAGACACAGCACTTTGGAAAGCCAGTGTTTTCTCAAGATCTAGATGTGCTTCTTTGTCTCTGATTCAGCACACCTAGACACTAGGTTATTTGAAGCTTCTTTGTCTCTGATTCAGCACACCTAGAGACTAGGTTATTTGAAGCAATTTTGTTTTGCTAACTGTAATAAAGACATGATTCATGTCAATTTGAGTTTGTCTCCTTACATCCCAGTACCTGCACTTCACCAGAGGTAGTTTCTCATAACCTTTTACACTCTCTAATTCAGCATATCTCTCCACCTGTTCGCATCTCCCTTTCAGTACCAGTTCATTCTTGTGCAATCAGAACAAACCCTTTGATACATCCATAACATTCACTACAGTTAGTATTGAGGAGACAATCCTACCAACAACCTAATTTTAAAGGGCAACAAAAATGAATGAACTCAAGTCTCAGATTCCAAACATGAGCAAACATAGGGGCTAGCCTCTAAGAAAGCTCTCAGAAATTACCACCAGATACCATGCAAAAGTCCTTTGCAATCTACCACATAGACAATCTTCATCTCCTCCATAAAGAGAATCTTATTAATCTTTCTCCTTCAGTGTGTTGCATTCACCTTAACTTCTTTTGACCTACTTTATGGAATGAGTTTACTGTCTGTTTTGAAAGGTCAGCAAAATAGCAACACAGACAAAGACAAGAGAATGAGGGACCTTCTGGTACTGTAGACCGTTGGGGAATAAACTACAGAGTGGGTACTCTTGAAATCAAAGCCAACACTCCAGTTGCAAGTTGTTATCATTATAAGACAGAAGAAAATCAGGTTAAAATGTTTACTTTTTGGCCCAAAGTTTGTCGTTTCTAGGGATAACTACTGAGTAGTCAATAAAAGAACCTTAAGTGATTGAGAAATTTCCTGTATGGTCATTCTCTGGGTTTATGGTGTAGGGCTAACAAGAAGTGAGAGAATAAACTTACTTCAGCTATTTATTTAGGAAATTTTCACAGCTTAACCCTTACAAAGGAGCTTTACAAAATAGTGCAGCTGTAGATATCCTTTTCCTTTTTCTTCTTTCATTCTAAACTATAATCCTAAAGCCTTATACCAGTAAGGAATGTAAGAAAGGAAGTCACATCTTGAAGATAAATGTTGGTGACTGCTGTTAAAGATTATGTTTATGATTCTTCTTTTACAGCAATAAAATGATGCTCTAAAAAGGATTGTTATGTGCAGAACACCCTGTCACCACTTTGTATGATGTTGCTTCAAACTTTATGAATGTCTCCTATAGATTACATCATTATTCTCAGGTTTGGCAATGTTAAATAATGAGGCTACCCTTGGTCACCTGGTGCGTCGGCAGCCCCAAACTTGCATCTAGTTTGTTTAAGGAGTACAGAATGCAAGGACATTGCATTCTGATGACCCATATGGCTCAAAGTTGTCTGACGGTGGGCAATATTGTTCTGCATACAATATCAGCAGAGACAGTGGTTTGGAAGGAACCTCTGGAGGGTTCCAGGTTCTTGAATCTGGGAATGAACAGGAGCAGAGTGGTTAGAAGCAGAAGCACAGTTGTGTTTTTCCTTATTTGCTTGTTTGTTTTTAGAGGAAAACTTCCTCTAAAGGAAGAGATCCTAAGCAAAGAAAAGTCTTGGAAGCTCAGCATCAATGCTACACAATGAATCACGTGGGCTTTCTGGGCTACTTGAATAGCATGTACTTTGTTGCAACATATTTTATTTGTTATACATTGGCCTTGGGCAAAGGTGCCCAGCCTTGTTCTTGACCAACATCCTTTTCTCCCATGCTAATTATGCAACCTTTGGAAAATGACTTCCAGATCTCACTGTCTACCCTAATCCTTTGTCTTGAATACAGTCAATAGAAATATATGCAGTCATAAAGAAAATCAAAATCATGACATTTACAAGGAAATGGATGAAATTGGAAATCATTAACTAAAATAAGTCAGATTCATAAAGACAATGATATCATTTTTCCTCACACACAGAGCATAAATTTAAAATCATATATTTGTGTATATTTGTAAATGCATATACATATAGTTGTAGATATTCATGTGTGGGTCATGAAGCTGGAAAAAGAATTATAATGGAAAGACAGAGATATTAAGGGAGTTATAAATAAGATAAATGGAGCACATGCAATAGGCAAATACTGGAGTTAACAGAGGAAACAAAGGAAGCAGCTATAAGAGTGCAGTGAAGGATCAGAAGAAAGGAGAGCAAAGTACTTATGATACATATGTCTAAAGAGTCCATAATAAAACCATTATTGTGTGTGTTCACTTAAAAAATTTTATTTAAAAAAGTGGACGGTAAAAATTTAGTTTTTTAATGTAAGAAGGCATTTCCTGATGCCATGGCACCTCAGAGCCTGTGGGAAGAAATGAAGGTATACAGTTTGGTACTTACTGTCTGATAGGACTGCATGTTTCCCCTGACTTTGCCAGGGTTAACAAAAGTTCTCCAAATGCTAACATTCGGGACCTTGCAAAACAAACAGACTCTGCCCTTAATGAAACTTGAGAACTTTGTGGGTTTTGGCAAAACTTTTAACCGTCAGTAATATTACTTTTTTAAAAAATGTTATTATTATATTAATTATTTATTGGCCATAGTGTAGGCACAGAAGTGGAGCAACGGCATTTCATTTTGTTAAAGCTTGAGTGAAAGAAAAGCACTGCAGGTTGGGTCAGGTGTTACAGATGTTCACAACTGGTCGAAATACAGAGAATTCGTGGCTATAAGATGTCCAGTCCTATTGGCACATCTACAGCGCAACTCCTACTCAGACTCAAGGGATATCATGAAAGAGACAGCATGTAATATCTAGTAGATCAGAACACTTGCAGCTAGATAGTGTCTTCTAGACATGGCGGGGATGTTATACCCAAGGTATCTCAACAATACGTTGACCTTAACAATAACCCCCTCCATAACAAAGAACTCACGTGTTCTGGCAACGCAAATGGGCAAAATTTCTCAAGCCTTTACTCATAGTCAAGGAACCATAGAAAATCAATTGGTTTCGAGGGGAGAATCAGTTTTCTCCAGGATGAGATTATTAATTTGTTGTCCAACCCATGTAGTTATCCCTAAACACACACACAAACACAATTTGGGAAACATTGATTGTATTCAGGAGATGGTGTATGTGAGTATAAAAATATTTATAAAAGAGGTCATGTATTCAAGAGTAAAGTATAGGCAGAGGATGGAAATTTTGGGTAGTCACATATGAAATTCTCAAAAAAACTAAATTAGAAATGTTTCTTAATAATGACTTTACTGTAGAGACACAATTCAGAGTTCTCATGATTTAAAGCAGTGAATAGCAGCAGCAAAGGGGTGGCCCCAGACATTGCTCCATATCCTGATCTCAAACACAGGGCTAGCAAGCTCCAGTGCTATTTTCTTAGTGAATGAAATTAGCTTCTAGCCATTCAGGCCGGGGTTATTCAGTTCACTGCCTGATCTGAGCTTCCAGCAGACTGAAGTTTCAGCATCTCATCAACATCTCGTTTCTGTACCCTGCAACTGCATTCCAAGGCGCTACCTCACTCTGGTGTTGTCATAGGTTAAATCCAGCTCTCCGATTTGTGTTTGCTCCCAGTTCTAAGGTCTCTAGATAATTTGGTTTAAAACATTATATTCCCTCTCAGGGACTGTTATTTAAGCCATGTAGAGGGATAAAATGAGATTCCTCTCTGTAATTGACTTGTCCACCAGAAGAATCATCATTTCATCACAACTGGATCTCCTGTTCCATAGTCAAGGCTTATGAAGGTCCTGGGCTTTTCCTGGGGCTGAGACTGACTGTCTCTTTTGAGCAGACTCTAGGAAGCTCATGAGCCATCTGCCTTCCACACCCAGCAACAAACAATGTATTCTGTCTCAAACAAGTTGAAGGGTGAGACCCAACACACCAACTTGTCCTCTGACCTCTACTGGGGCGCCCATACTCACACAAAACACATACACATACACACATATAATAATTTATAAAAGGAAATTCTAATAAAAAGTGTAATAACTAATTCCATTTATGGTGTTATGATCACATCTTATTTGAGAAAAATTCAAGTTAGATTACATTAAAAATATCTAAATACTTACTTAAAAATTTTCTCTCTGTATTTTATTTTATATCTGCTATGAATTGTAATAATTATGACTTCTTTAGAAGTACCTAGCCATGCTGGGTGGTAGTTGCACACACCTTTAATCCCAGTACAGAGGCAAGTAGATCTCAGTGAGTTCAAGGACAGCCTGGTATACAAAGAGAGTTCCAGGACAGGGTCCAAAGCTACTCAGAGAAACCCTGTCTCAAAAACAAAACAAAACAAAACAAAAATACCTATCCATTAAATACAATCTTCCAAAATCATTGTGTCATTTTGAAATTACAATGCTCATAATCTTTTGCTAGGTCTCATTTTTAGGAGAGTAAGTTAAGAAGAAAGTCTGTTGAAGGATTTAAGATGATTTTGCTGTTTTGTTTTCTTTCTTCATTTCTATTTTCAAATTACACTGAAAATATTAATATAATTCAAATATTAATTTCTGGTTAAATTAAACTAATTAAGTTAAATATGCTTTGCTCTAGTGAAAATCTAGTCACCTGTGTTTTCACACATCAAAACTTAGGTATAAGAAAGTACGTTTAACGTCACCTATGACCCCACATCTTGGAAAGAAAGGTGTCTAGTTAAACAAGAAAATATACATGAAAATGCCTTTACATTACCTGCCATATAGTAACTAACTCATTTTCAAGAAAATATGGAGCAGCTACTTCTATGAAAATACTTTACAGAATAAGTTGGCACATTGAAATTAAAGGTAAAATTATTGTTGGTCCTTTTTGTTAATGTCAAAATATAGAAGATAAAAAGTTCATGTGAAGAAAATAATGTGATCAGAGGTAAATATTTTGAAGCATAGTTTAGGTTTAGAGAACAAAGAACAATTTAGTCAAAATCAGTAAATTTCAACCCCGATTGCACATTAGAATCACTTAGGGGCTTTTAAGACTCTAAGTGACTGAATTCAATTCTAAAACAATTAAATCCAAATCTCCAGGTATCAGAGATAAACATTGATATCTAAAACAAACAAATAAGCCAAACCTTTCCAGAGGAGAACTGGGGGAGAAATAAAAGAGGAAAGGAGATGGATTGGCAAATTGAAGCTGCCTGATGTCATTCATCTAAAGCAGTCCCTAAATTTCCCATAGGAACGACACAAATGAACTGAAAGATGTAAGTCTCAATATGTTGAGCTATTGTTGCTGCCCTTTGTAAAGAATTTGGAGCCATTTTGGCATATAGGGTTTCTACCATGTTCCCTACCGGGTTGTGGGATGTTCCCTGTCCATGGGGAATCTGACGATGAGCAGATGCAAAACCATTCTAACACCCTGTACGTTCCTTAATGCAGCTGACTTTGAAAGTGACAAGTGTACAAACTCATTTGAAGAACACAGCACAAAGAGATTTCTGAGTTGAGCCGGCAAGTTCACACGTAGCCTCACAGGTTTTAAGAGAGTATCTTTTTATTCTCAGTCTCTGTTGTATATTTATCTTTTAAATACATAAACATTTGAGACTCTGATTTTTATTATGAGAAGTCACAATAAATTATTTGATCTCACTTTCGTGGCTTTCACTTCTGATCTATTTGAAGAAACCCAACCTGCTATATGGAAAAGATCACAGGTTTGGAAGTCAATCACAGTCGTTTCATTTGTTTGTTATTAAAATACTAGTTCAACTTTAGTTTTGTTACACAAATTTACAAACTGCTGTTTTCTCATCAGTAAAATGGGGACACCAGCAATATTGTCCAGCTGCAAATAATATTTTTGCTCAAATGAGAATATGTACAAGAATAATATTTGAATTTGGCTTTATGGAGGTAATGTAATTTTTCTTTTAGAAAAGAGCAAAACACAAGAAGTAAAATTTACAGAGGAATCATTTCTCTTTTGTAAAGATGATTTCAGTAGCTCTAATCTACATAGCCTACATCTCCAAATGAACTGTGAAGTAAAAGAGAAAATAATATAGTTTCATGTTAGTATCATTTCAATCTCTAATTGTTTGTTCCACATTAGAAATCTTTAACATTCCCTTGTAGGTTACCATCTTATTCCAACCTCTGTCGGCCACACAGAGAAAAGGCATGTTTTGTTAGCAGATTCAGCAATGAGCACACATTTATCAACTTAACCAGACGGCAGAGAGCGAAGTTATTACTCAGGATGCTTCTGCTGCTATCAGATCGATGCTAGGTGCTTTTACACCAGCCATCAGAATTAATTTTTACATCCTAAGAAATATGTTTAGCTTTCCTCTATTATATCAATGACAAAAGTGAGGCAAAAAAGTGACCTAAATTGATGAACGCTGTTATTTATTTCTAGTAAATAACCTACTGCATCAGTGTTTTCAAACGAGCTACACAGTACATCAGGTTCTCAAAAGAATACAAAGCATAGGAAGTCTGGAGAGAACTTATTTTTCCATCCTTATCCTACTAAAATTTTCTGAAACACACATTTCTGAGAGGTTATGAAGAACTCCTGACACTACTGCACCCTCAAAATCATCTTGTATAATTATTTTTAGGAAAAAAATCATCTTGTTCCTACTTTTCATACAGCGTTTTTCAGTGGTGGTAAAATTATCTATGACGTCAAAAACAAAAAATATTACAAATATTAGTGCCAATGTTGCCAAAGTATGTAATATTAGTGATTAAGCTATAGAAAAGTGTATTAGGTTAATTTATTTTTATCTTATTTTTAATTGAGAAATAACAGTGTTTTTATTTATGATATGTGATATTATGATGCTGGTATACACCTTACAGAATGACTAAATCAAGCTAAGCATTACATAAGCTACCTTATATACTTACTTTTCGCTATCTATTTTCTTACCAGTTTTTGAGTGTACCATGACTGTGATGAACTGTTACATAAATTTTATTTGATTAGTATATCCCTAAACTTCACCAACCTGAAAAACGGAGTGGAGGGTTTTGCATGTTCTTACAGTGACCTTACAGAGAGATGAGAACTTAATTTTGAGAATGAGTTTTAATTAACTGTGAAATGAATGTTCTACAAAAATAAAAACATTATGACCTGATGTCCCTAGGACAGTTACAGATGAATGACAATAAGGTTGGTGACAACATAAAATTAGTAACATTTAGGATAAACACTTAAGTAAGCACATAAAAGAAAATACAAAATAGTAAGTTATGTGAGTCCATTTTGATGTTTAGATATGGATGTCACTATTAAATCTTTAAGGAGGCTAACTTTAGGCCATTGAACTGTTATACTGTGTGTAATATTTCTGAATTGTTTCCTCTGAAATTACTTAGTTTCTGGTAAAAAAAAATGTAAGGGTGTACTTAAAAATATCTGAAACCATATATGAAACAAAATTCTAAAGCTTTCATTTCATGCTATGAGTATGATTAAAGATAAAAACTTGAAGCCTATTCTTATATAGACTACATTCCTCTTGATGCATGATTTGTTGCTACATAGGACAGTAAATCATTATGCTTGACAGCTCACACTCTGCATTAAATCAGGTCTATCTTCCAATCTCTGTTTCTGCTCATAAATATATGCAGATCCTTGTTGTGCTAACCCCCCTTTTTAAACCTATGATAATGCAAAGAAGTAATTTATATAATGATTCTGAATTCTATGAAATTAGTAATGTCAAGTTCTTATTTTAAAAAAATGCCCCTCAGACACTTGTAGATAACAAAGTAGAGTGGAGGGTTTTGTATGTTCTTACAGTGACCTTACAGAGAGATGAAGATTTGATTTTGTTTTTGAGAATGAGTTCTAATTAGCTGTGAAATGAATGTTCTACAAAAGTAAAAACGTTATGACCTGATGTCCCTAGGACAATTACAGATGAATGACAATACGGTTGATGACAAATTTCATGCTTCTTCTGGAACCAGGATCCAAAATTAAAGTATTTGTAAGGATCAGAGAGCAAGAAGTTACAAAGATACTGTAAGGACTCCTCTAGGAGTTGTTACGCATTTAAATGAGAGTGAATGCTGATTATTACAAAGGTTTCCTAGCACATTGTAGTAGTATTCAAAGGACTTAACAGAGATGCATCATGAGAGAATCCATAATAACTCGGCCTGTCTCACCAATTAATCCACCACACAGTGTACCATACCTGATACCTTTCAGTTCTGTAAAGATCTCAATGGATATTCAGAACGAAACATAAAATGAGTTTACTTACTGTTTTTGTTTTTGTAGAATTAGGCTTTCCTCTATAGTTATAGATGAGGTGTGATAATCACTTAGATTTTCAGTCATTTAGGTATACTAATTTTAAAAATTATCTTTTTTGTCAACAGGATTTGCCAATCCACTCACAGGGATAGCAGACTCTTCTCAAAGCAGCATGCACAATGCTTTGCATATCTATATGAATGGAACAATGTCCCAAGTCCAGGGATCAGCCAATGATCCCATTTTTCTTCTTCATCATGCTTTTGTGGACAGGTTGGTTGACATTTCTTCATAAATTATGTGTTCATTGGATTTAAATCAACTATCAGTGTGACCATCATATATATTTAAGTTATCATACTATCTTTATAAATTATGGTGGTATGGTCTGTTACCTTGAGAGACCCTAAGCAAAGGCTAAACTGCAAATCTTTATGGAAGCAATATGTAGTGAAGAGAAACCAGTAAGTGGGAAGACATGATAAGGAAGGAGAAAATTTAAGTTAGGCTACAGTATCAGTTGAGAGTCAATTCAGACATATCTGGAACAGTGCAAGCTGCTTTTTATTTAATATTAGATTAGGACAAGGTAATAGATTCAGAATCTAATATTAAAGAGTCAATAACTACAGGTTGACTTGAGAAAGGGAATGTCAAACTCCCAACTGCTATCATGATTCCCTAGGCTATGTAGCTCTAGTGCTGAGGATTTGAAAACTTGCAAATGTTTGAGGTCAAGAGTAAAATCATGAATGTAGGGAATCAGCTATGTACAGAAGGGTAAAAATAATGAAAGTTTTCTGATTAAAGGGAAAGGCCCTTTCAGACATCCTCTCCACTATTGCTAAGCATCTTAGCTGGGGTCATCCTTGTGGATTCCTGGGAATTTCTCTAACACCAGGTTTCTCCCTAGGGATGGGGAACTGGAGTTGGTATATAAAATAAAAAGTGATTTTTTAAAAATAAAAAATGAAAAAAAAGATAATGACAGTTTTCATGGAAGAGATAAAAACATGTAATTGTTTCACAGGAATTTGCATGGTTTGGAACTCATTTGGCTCATTACTATTTTTAAAACAAACAGATACATGGGTTTGAGAAGTCTTGGATAAAGTTGTTAGTCATTCGGACCTTAGAGAAGCAGCTGTCGTCTCTCCTGACATCTAACATTTCAGGATTTTAACAGAAACATCAATGTGTTGGGAACGGTTGCTACCAGCATAGATCACTGGATGTAAAACTTTTAATAGTTAGAATTCCTCAATGAATATCATTGAGAGCTTAAACGAATCATGGAGATATTCTGTTATCTTTTTCTTATCTCTAAATGTGGTCTTTAGTAGAAGTCATGAAGAAGTAGAGGTTATAATAAGCACATAAGCCATGAAACTAACTAAACAGATATGTGTGAATAGTAGGCAGTACAGACAAGACATGGCTGACTTGCTGACAACTATAGAGCGTTTGGGGTGTGTACATATTAGAAATAATATAATAATATCATTTTGGTTATATTGCTAAATGGTAGAAATAAACTTAACAATACCCTGAAATAGTGAGTTATAATATTCTTATTCCCTAGCAATTTGAATAACCATTCTTCAACAAGTGGATTACTTTAAAAAGTTTGAATATTGTAAATGATACAAAGAATAGTACTATAAAGGAACAGCATATGATTTTAGGTGTAGAATCTTGCAAACTTATTTACTATTACTAGGTGACAATTCCTAGGTAATAATATTTTAGAAGATCTCATTATTTTTATGTTTTCATTCAATGTTATTCAAGAAATTATTAGGATGAGTTGGGCACTCACTATATGCTCTTCATAACGGAGGTTGTTAGTAAGCATAGAGCGATGAACTGTACAAATATTTAGAAGTCACGGGATACTTTAAGTATATTCCTCTCTATACAACTCTCTTAATTTCTCAGTTGAATCATTTTAAGTCCAGAGATTCATTTTCTTCATTTTTCTTTTCTTTTTGTTTAAATATTTTTTCATTTCACACACCAACCGCAGTTTCTCCTCT